>JAPYZI010000059.1:0-110508 GCA_030523105.1 Ophioninae sp. A BG-2022a | reverse complement strand
AGACCGGATGTCTTTATGATTTCGCGGACGCTGAGAAGTTTATATTACGTATAAACGATTGTGGGTCGAAGGTTGTTGATGAGAAGCTCCATGTGTCACTCAATATAGAATGCAGCATTTTTTTATATAATTGTCCATGTTGCCGTGGGATGTGACAAAAAATAAAAATCATTAAAAAATTTAGAAAAAAATGTCATCACTTCGATATTTTATTTTGTCACATATGGAAGTTAACGCAACACAAATGGGTTTAAAATGTAATTTCCCTAGATACACAATAGCTCATACATATAAAAGTTGGTTGTTTTAGGTATCGAGTTCTGATCGTCAATATGATACGATAAATGATGAATCGTCGTTGGTTGTCGGATTGCATTGAACGTGCGTCGACTTTCAATACGTACGAGAATGCATCCCACCCTTTACATATTTACAACACGTAAATCCTTCGTGTTACATATGCGAGAGAAATATGTCTACGGATGGGACTTTGCGAGTTGCAACATGATAAATTCTTCACTGCAACTTTTAAAGAAAATTGAGGAGCGCTCGTTTTCTCCTCTCACTTCTGGTGAACTGCAACGATCGAAAAGATCGTGGCAGTTAAAGAAGAAAATACAGTCGTGGCTCCTCCATAAAAGTCGAACATTTTCAGGCGCACACTCAACGCGCAGGGCCTTCGTAAGTACAGTGATTTTGCGATACGCATCCATCATCCACTTCACGACGGTGTTATACTCGAATTTTTATTTTATACTTTTTTTTTTGCAAATCGGAAAATCGTTTTCCAATGCGTAAAACATTGACGTTGAGTACTCGAGAATTTTAGCAGGTCCTGGAAAATTCACCCTCCCATAATTGCTAAATAATAATAACCACGAAAAATAAAGTCACATTATTTTTTGAACGAACTTGGTTAATCAAAATAAGTGACCAAACGATATTTCGGTCTCATTTATTCGTTAAAAATGAACTATTTTTCAATAATTATAAGAGAGATCGATTTTTACGTATCGCTGTAATCGGAATTAGTCATGGCCCTGAAAAAACGAGACAAATCATCTTTCAGTTCAACCATGCACTATACAAACTTGTACGCAGCTAAGATACTTCCACAAGCACTTTGAGGCGTGGTTTTGAGAATGCAACGTACAAGTCCAACGGAGGGTTTCTCCTGAAGACCACGAGACTGGTTCGAGATAATGATACAGCCAAGTTAGCCTGAGTACAGTGAATGTATTCAAGCACACGCGCATGAGTTTCAGGTGAGCGAGCGAGAGTGCAGGAAGAGTGAGATTGAATGTAAGGAGAAGATAGAGAGCTGCAAAAACTTCATAACGGTCTCTGGTCGAGCGAAATTTCGGATGTTGAGGATTGCACGTAACACGCTTGGTCGTGTCTCTTGGGTCAACTCTACCCAGTCATTATGGCTAAGTGCAGGTGAAACGAGCGCTAAAAACAAACATTTATAGCTTGAACTTTCAGGTTTGATATATGCCTTATGTTACCAGTTATTCTACACCGAGAACGTATAATACAGTGTTTGCAATAATTGGTTATCTTTACTTAAGGATTGTGCGATCTGTTTGACAAAAGCATGTACGGCTGCATTTATTTATAAATATCGTTAGATGGTAGACTCGATGTTGAAAAGATAGCGAAATCTTTTTCAAAAAAAGCTTCTTTTTTTCATCTTGTTACTCTCACAAAAATAGCAGTAATACCGCAAATCTGAAAATATTTGAAATACCATGATATCTCTATATCGAAAAAAGGCTATCGATATCCTTTAATATCGATCGTTGAGAGCTATCGGTCTCCTTAACGCTGCTCAACATCTCTTGACCTTTCGCGTGCCAAGAGCTGCCAAAAGAAAGAAGAAAAATATAGCTCCCCTTCTCTTTGGTACACTCGTGTATTTCAACTATTGCTCCGTTGCTACCTTATGCTCTTTCTCTTTGTTCCTGGCTCACGAAAATGTTGTGCCATGAGATTGGTTAACTCGCGGGTTGGGATTTTCTCGTGTGGATTGCAATCAAGCCCCAGAACGATCGAAGTTAATACTACAATTCGAGACTGAGTAAAAGTAAGGGTACAGGAGAGAGAGATAGAGAAAGAAAGAAAGAGAGAAAGAGAGAGAGGGAGAGAGAGAGAGGGAGTGCGAGAGAGAGAGGTAAAGGTGATTTTGTACGCTCCCTCGTGCAAGAATCTCGAGTGGTATGCACATAGCAAGTTTCCATGGTTGCTCGCAAAGTTTCATGTACACGTTGAGTGTCAATGGATTCGTGAGGGGTTACGGGGTTGTTGGGGTTTAAGCGAGGGGGGGGGGGGGGGGGAGTTGCAACTCCAGAGCTCACGCATACTCATTGGAAGAGCTTTTCGGCTCTGGATTCACAATGGGATTGATGAGCGTGCCCACGAAACTCGAATCCAGAGAGTGGGTATCGCTTTGATCTTTCGGTTATACGTGAAATCGGGTCTACGGGTGCGTAAAGCAGAATGGAAAGAAACGCGGGTATTCAATCAGCCGGTAGTGTGCCATGTGTTTAGGAAAAGAGACTCGGAAAACGGATGTTCACGAAGAAGGTTAGCGTACGAGGCACAAAACTTTACTGGCAGTTAACGAGATGAGCCTTTGTTAGGGCGTTGACAGTAAATTAGTGCTTCCGGACTCCTCTGGCGGTCTTTGTAGTAGATACGTTTTTTTAATCAATTTTCTTTTCTTTTTTGTTTTTTTTCTTTCGAACGGCAATTGATTTTCAAGCTATTTATTAATTACTCTTTAATATCATCCAGTAGGGTGTCATCGTCTTTCTAAACGATGACACCCTACCGGATGATTTAAACCTATTTTAATTGGTTTCCCGTCGTTCGAGTTTCATAAGAATTATAAATTCATCGTTGGACTATGTTTTAATTGAATGTTACAGAATGAGAGAAAAAATTCAATAATCTCAGAAAATAATTAACAAATTTTAGACAATAATTTGAATAATTTAGGAAATAATTTAAAATAATTTAGGTATTAATTTTAACATTTCAAAAAATAAGTGAGACTTTTCAGAAAATAATTTACAGATAGTTGTAAGTAATTAAAACACTTCAGAAGATAATTTAAAAAATTGGATAATAATTTACGAGTTTCAGAAATTAATAAAAAATTCTAGAAAATAATTCCCGGAAAAAGAAGTGTAAAGAAGCGAGAAAAGGTAAAGCTCGATCTGGTTGGTTCAGCGGGTTCTGATGCCTGCGTGAACATTTTTGCGGTGATGCGTGGGACTGTCTTGCGAAATTACATCGATTATACGAATGTAAATTGTGACAACAAGAGCAAGACAAAGGAAGGTGCCTGCGACCGTGAAAACTACCAGGAAACGAATCTTCACGCTGGGCGTTCGGATCGCCCTCACCTTTTCCCTCGAGGACCTTAACTCTTTTACTCGCTCTGTCCCACCTGTACCGGGAGGTCGACTTCCGTCGAGATATTTTTGCGGTCGCGACATCACCGTCAATCAAGACTCGTGTGTGCGTATGCACGAGAATTCTCCCCACGATTACCATCTTATAAATATACATGAACGTCTCGGTGTGATTTTGGTCCTAGGGGTAAATACATGGACCTTTTTTCCGAGTCTATACATTCCGAACGGACGTTTTTCATCCGTCGTACACATAAAGATATTCCCTGCAAAAACAATATCTTCCCCCTCTTTTTTCAGTCCAACGTATGAATAAATAAATTTTTAATCTAACGTATAAATAAATAAAAAGTTTTTTACCCATATATTTATCCTTTTTACCAATAGTAATAAATTCGTATTTTTTGGAGAAAACTGATTAATTTATTTTTCTAAAACTGAGAAAAAAACGCTTATCTTATAGCTGGTAAAAAGAATTCGTCATTATTATCAACTATAAACATCAATCGAATTTTATATTGAAGACAGCTGTTTACTGACAAATTAGACAATAATGTGAAAATAAATAGTGAAATAAGTAAACTATTTTCTCAAATAAACAATGACGTGAAGATTGATAAATAAATAATTTATTTCAATTTTGATGAGTAATAATATTTTCAGTATTTATTCGTTACATTTCTATGACTGAAAAATAATTTTTTAATACTAACTAATACGATACTTGATATTTCACTTATCATATAAAATAACAGTTCTTATGATTCAATAATACAGGGTAAAAAATAACAATGTTTAATTATTATCCGATTTCCTGTTCCATAATTAATTTCAAAATGAATATTCGTGTATATAAAATTCAATCGTTTCTTCCCATATCAAATTTATATTCATAATAGTTCGTGTTTGATTGGCTTTTACTAATGAATGTGTTTGAATGTTTATTATTAAAGAACCAGAATTAATATTACAGTACCGGAAGTTCCATTATTCATATTGGAAAATAAAAAAAAAACACCAAATTGCATAATTATCGATTTTACCCTGGCGCATTAACTCTTAACTCTTTCGACCGAGAAAATAATAATAATAAAAAGGACATTTTTATTTCATACAGTTAGCACTACGATCAAAAGATGGCCTATGGAGACACTACGATCTGTGTCTCCATAGGCCATCTTTTGGAACTGTCAACAATTTTGGTTCTCTTCAGCAGGCAGAAAAATGCGACTGGAAATTTGCACCTCGTGTATGTACCTGTATACACGACGCAAAACGAGTGGAGGCTCGTTTCGTGCAAAAGTCGTGGGATGGAGCGAGAGGCAAGGCCGCCTGCGAGCCAGCCGGAAGTTGTATTTCGCAATCGACCACGTAAGCGAAACATACACGAAGGCGAGCAAATACGTGAGAAAGGAACAAGTGGGGGAGCTGAAACATTTGTGATAGACACATACTGGTGCATTTACACGTATACGTAAATGTGATTATATACCTTGGACATAGCATCATCTATCAGCCCATCTAGGTAATAGGTGTTTACGGATAAACGATTTTTGTAATTAACAAGTATTTGATTAATTAAAAATAGTCGAGGATGTTTCAATGTACGCAATTGGCATCGTTTGATGTTCCGAAAAGAATCGAGTTAAAATTTTGCACAAACATTTATTTTAATACTTTAAAAAAAAAAACTACTGAAGGGATGTTTGGGAATTAGCAATAGTTCTCGAAATACCGAATTTAAAAAAGTGTTTATTTTAGTGGGCATCTACCACTAAACACATCCGAACCACCCTAAACATATCCAAATAAACCTAAACAGACAACCCAATCTAAACCCTAATAAACCCTAATATCTAACCGGAGCTCAAATCGGATCAAACCGAAAAGCCTAAACAGATCCGAACAAACCCAAACATATCCAAGAATATCGAAATAGATCTATACAAACCTAAGCAGACCCAAACGAACCCAAACAAGCGTAAACATCATGGGTTTCGAGGGACTGTGAGTTTTATGAACAAAGTGTACAGTGTCTGATGCCATCGATTCGTCCCGCGATTTATTTCTTCGAAATTGGTGAGACGTTACTCAGCAAGTGCTGATCGATAGAAACGAGTGAAAATCTGATGGAGCCAAGCCTGATGAATGCGATGGGCGGAGTGACATTTTCCGTTCAAAACCTTTCAACGTATCTTGGATTACTTTCGCAATCACACAAAGGCAATTCGCTTCAAAACACTTTAAAAAAAGACTTGTTCGCAGCATTTGCAAAGTTCCGTGAAGGCAGGTAAACAAAGGCCACTTAAAGACCCAAACAAATCTATTCAAAACCTGGTTAATTGTTTATCTCACAATGTCTAAAGAGAAACTTCATTTTGATGTCGTTTTACATATCCAATATCATCCCTATCAGCACACGTATATTTTAATTACGAGCTTTAATGTTGAACGTTTTCAAAATCCAGACTGGTTACGAAACGGAGTTTCGATGGAAAAATGTTTGTATTTATATATCAATAACCTCGAATAATCAATAAAGAACAGAAATAAAATAAAAATAAATTAACGAATAGGTGAATCTCATCCAGCATTTAAATGATGATGTAACGATGCACCGTTTGAAGATGTACATAATTTCGCTTTTTGTAACTTCAAATTGATTGCCCCTTGGAAATATAAATTATAGACAACCGAGAGAAGTTCGTCAAACCATTTTTTGCAAAAAGCCTTTCGATGGCTTGAAAGAATTCTTTCTGCTCATCAACAGGAACGATCCTTCGAAACAAAGATCACACGGTGCAACGACTATGAGTAATTACTTATACTCGTTACACTCTGATGAGTCGTCACGAATGTGGATTTAGTGAGTCTATCTTTGTAGCAGTTTACTTACAGTGGGCTGAGGAGGGATGCCTTCGTCCTCGTTAGAGCGAAGCTTTTCTGTTGTCTATTTTCATGTTGGATTCGAACAAAACCAAACTACCACTTTGGTTTTCTCTCCCATTCAGCCAGCGCTTCAATTATCGCAACATTTAAATGACGTTTTTTCATGTACCCGACCCTGACATGTGTGCTTGGTGAATGCACGCTGAAATACGTAGGTTAGATCAGTATCGTGGAATAATTGCGTTGCACGTTCTACCTCAAGATACGTGTCGCTCAAGCTGTGCATGTATCGTGATATCCGAGACCAGTCTGCATAGGAAATCTCTAGGGTCATCTGCAATCTCCTCCAGCCCAGTATTACCATCATTATTGCTACTATCTTGTTATTTAAAACTACCATTCAATACTGCAATTAATGTATTTGTTTGTTTGGGTTATGCCTAATTCAATACTGCAATACTATATTATGGATTAGTTTTCTATTTTGAGACGTGGTATCCTTTATTCACTTGACATTTTATCGAGCCAGAAAAGATGAAAAAATACTTATGAAAATTTAGGTTGAGTGTAAATTTCAAACAGGCACCATTTAAAAAAAAACTATTTTTTCTTTGAAAAACCTTAATCAATTTTAGGAATTCGTACAAATTTCATCGACATTTTTTTTCGGTGAATAATAGATATTTAGTTCGTTAGTTCGCCAGAGACATGGGAGTTTGATGGGGTCAGGATTCGGACGTGAAATGTGGCTCCATTAGATACATATTTGCTGCTATTTCGCCAATCTATAAACACTGCCTTTTTCCTCAATGCTTTCAATGTTTCATTTTCAATTTTGAACAAAATTCAGATTTTCGGAATTGTTCTCAAAATTTCGGAAGCCGTGCGCAATGCTGCCGATTTCGAACTACCACTCGGCCGAAATTCCTGGCTTTTCCATCACTTTTCGTCTATTGCAAATATTTTTTAAATTATTCGAAACGCGTACACAATTTCTCGTCACGAAGTCTACCAGGATATGATTTTCCTCCCCTCACCATGAAATTCCGATTTTCGAGTTTAGATGGATTGTTTTTTTTCTTTCCCATACGAAAATGGGTCTAGAGATATTCCAGCGGGGCTTGGTGATAATTGTACTCGTTATGCTGGCAAGCTACGAGCTACATCGTTCCCGAATTCCACTACCCCTATTTTCCATCCCTCTTGTGCCTTATTTTCATTCCTCTTGAAACTGCCTTGCTCGTCGCCTTAATATATATATATATACTCGTTTAAATATGTAGAAACTTATATTATATACAAGTTTATATATATACACGTATATCTGTATACGTAGGTAGGTATACCAATTGTATCCCAATGGCGTGTACCGCATTCGCAGACATACAATCGGTCACTCCGGATTGGAAGTTCGCCAAGATACTCCACATTTTCCATTCGTCCAACGTCTGGGGTACTATACACGATTTACATATGTGTATGTGTACAGTAAAGTGCACGGTACGTACCGGCAATTTTTTAGAGCCCAGCATCCTTCCGCAACCGACAGTGATCGATTTCCGTAAGACTCAAGGACAACCTTGCAGACCTTTCATGCAAAATGTTATTTTTGGTTTGTTTTTTTTTTTTCATTTTTTGTCGATTCAAACCACCTAATGGGGACCGGCGTGTACCCACATTGGGATCGTGCGATCAATCGCGGGTGCACACAAATTGACACTTTCTATTTTTCATCGAAACACCAAGGAAACTGTTATTGATTTTTTCCTCAGCACTTCAATTAAATTATCGTTTCGGAACATTATTTAAAAAAACAATTGTTCGTGTTGTATAAAAACAAAAGAAAATTGACTGAATATTTCTGGATAGCTTTTTTTCTGAATAATAATATATTGATATACCATAACAATCCTATATAAAATAAGATATATCATATAATAATATAGCAACGTATAGCATTGAATATAATATAATAATTTGTTATAGCAAGGATAATATACTATCTTATTATATTATAAAGATTAATATTATCTAATGATATACTATATTATGTCTTAAATTAATGACGAGAAATGTAGAGAAGTATTATATAATATATTATATAATATATTAAATTATACACTACATTAAATACGAGTGATAAATCGTAAAAATTTCGTACAACATCGCCCATCCCTTGCGATATCGTTTATCGCTTAAACGTGGTTGGAAAATCTGCGCGGGACTATTTTCTTACTGCACCATTTTCCCCCGTGTGTACTCCGGCTGGTGGCCTGTGTATTCTGTTCCCTCGTATTTTTCATTCCCACCGCTTTTTGGCGTATTTTTTTTTATTCTCCTGCTCGGTTCCTTCCCAGTCTGCGGACATGGCAAATATTCGGGTGTGTGCCAGAATGTTCCGGTAGTGTGCTTCGACGGGGAAGGAAATAGGAACGAATCTCCTGGTTTGCAAAACAGTTCGTGGGCTTACTTTTTTAGACTACCTCCGCCGTACCCTCCTGAATGAATTACGGTTCTGTCGGATAAATAATTATTCCAATAGAATTTGTGGAAATTTCGAGCCACGAAAGCCACGATTACTAATTGCTAACGAATTTCAGGTTTTTTTGAGTCCAACTTTTCAAACATATGTATCGAAGACCGAATTGTGAATTTTCAAATCACGATACCTTTTTTCGAAATCACGAAATATTTTGTCGAAATCATGAAATCTTTTTCCGAAATGTCGATATATTATTTCAACATCCCGATATCTTTTTTGAAGTCACGATATCTTTTTTCGAAATCACGAGAGTTCTTTTTCAAAATCACGATATCTTTTTCAAAGTCACGATTGTCAGTTATGATAGAAATAATTTCCAGTAGGTTTATCGGGTCTCGCTGAATTTTGGATGCGCAGTTTTTGAAATAAAAATCTGCGAGAATTGTAGAGGTATGAGTAGGCTCCGCGTCATCCACGCGTGTACCGTAATATACCGGCCACGATATATCGTGCGGATAATCGATTATTCCCATTATGCTGAGAAGATGAGCGAGGAATTACGAAGGGGGGAAAGGGATATACTATATTCGTAGTGACGGGGGATGGTACACGCGATAGTTGCGCGGCTTTGGCAATCTCTCATTTTAAGCTGTGTTGGCCTCTAGGCCACTCGGATAGGTGACCGCTTAGTCACGCGCTGGATTGTGCCCTGCAACTACCGAGCAGTTTTAATGAGCGTCTGATGGTAATGTGCCCCCGAAACTCCGTAAAATATAGCTACATCGTATCGCGGTAATCTTTTAACTTTTCCTTCGCCCTCCTGAAAGTTCAATCAAGGATTGCTAGGGACAGCAACGGTTGCCGAGAATCCTAGAATTTACTTTTCAATTCTCGAAAATCTATATTTTTAACAACAAATCTTAAAATTCAGCGAACAAACCCAAACAACCTCGAACAAACCCAACCAAAAAATTTAAAATTCGGCGGATAATGTCAAATTTTCTATTTTTTTTAAACGAAATCAAAGCTGATTGTATTACTATATATTCTTTTGAAAGATCTTATCGCTAAATGGTAATATTGCTACTTTTCTTCATCCAGATTGCGAAAGCAAAAATCCTGGAAAAACTGGTATTTTCAAAATTACGTATCGGCTACGAAACAAAAATCGAAAAACAAAAATAAAACAGGAAACAACCAAAACCTAAAAATAAAAATGTTTAGGTATGTTTGGGTTAATTTAATGGATTTTAGTTTACTTGATACGTGCATGAGGTAGACCAAGCTCTGTTCGTGAGAATGTATATGGACACATTTATTTACGTAAAATGTATGGGTAGGATATATAATTTGAATAATACATTCTTTCCCATATGGATAATAATCGTCTCCGTATGCAAAGATCGCGATGAATATTCTTGACGATTTTGTTGAGGCGAACGCGCGCTCAGATGGCGAAGCGTCTGCACGAGGCGGAGCTCACGGTACACTCGTGATTTGTCGTCAAATGGAAGAGACGTGAGAGCACCGAGGCAGGTGATAAGCGCATTACGCAAACGTGAGAGAACAATATAAAAGGCTCATACCTTCGCAACGGATGTTGCGCTCGGCCTTGCTGATTTAACCATTGAAATGCAACTCGAAATTGCCTCAGATAATTTCATTCTTCCAATCTTGACGGATAATCCAATAATTCATTCTTTAAATATGAAATTGGATTATTATTTTATTCCATGAGGCTCGATTATACTGGTCGTTTAACAAACGCGTTTTAATCAAATATTTACAATATACGTTTATTAAACATTTTCCTGATCCTAAAAAGTATAAATTTGCAATATTGTATTTATTATTATTCGTTTTATGTTTTTTGATTTTATATTAGTTTTGGGTAAATATTCTTGAATAATATAATTTTATTATATTAATATATATGACAGTTTATTAACATTGTATTCATTTTTAGTAAAATTGAAGTAAAAATATCGTTTTATCAAACTATCATTTATGAAAATCGTTTACTAAATAAATGATATATTACTACTTATTTGAATAATCAATTGATTCGTTTATTTATTGTTCTACAGTTAATTAAAAGTCATTACTCAAATTCATCGTGAAACAACAAAATTCGAAATTACCATAACAATTCTTATATTTTTTACACTGTTCACACTACAGACAATATTGTTTCAATTTGTTAACAATTTGTTAACCGCTGTCCAGAGATTTTTTTAAACAAATTTCTTCTGCGAATAATAAATAAATACCAATAAATATATAAATATAATAATAATAAATAATAATAGTTAACTGTATTACTGATAGAAAGTATGTAACGCGTGAAACCGTTTAATTCATTTAAATTTATGTTGCGAGGAAATGAAGTTAATTGAATTTATAATGATGAAATAAAATTAATTCGAATTATTCAATAAGATTCAAATGAACGGGTAGTAAGTTTGGTTTGGGTAACTGTGACAGGGCATTATTTTCACGGCTCGTTTAGCTTCCTTTGAACGAATTATTGGCATGCGATTATACACAGATATTTTAATTAACTTACTCTGCATGTCGTCGAAAAAGCTTTGCAGCGAGCTGCCTCTCCATAAATTAAAGCGCGTTCCGAAAGGATTCCATCCCTCCAAAGAATCGCTATCGTCATCGTCGAAACCCGGCAACTCGGGCAATCGGATCACGGAATGCGATAACGGGAATGGAGATCGGCCGGGAAAGCCGACAAGTCCTTCGATACTGTCTTCGTTACTCTTGCCGCTTGAGTCGTCATCGTTGATCGTTCCTGTTTTTTTTTTTTTTTTTTTTTTTTTTTTTTTTTTTTTTTTTTTTTTTTATTTTTTTTTTTTTTTTTTTTATTTTTTTTTTTTTTTTTTTTTTTTTGGTTTTTTTCCTTTGCTCGTTCTTTTTTGTCTTTCTTGACAAACAAAATCAAGTCCAGATATTAGCAAACAATATTTTCATTTTTGTAAAATTACTTACAGTCGCAAGAATAAAGGGTTGCGATTTTTATATAAAATCGATTATATTTGGGTTAATAAATATTTAATATCTGTAAATCAAACAATATTATCATTTAATTTCTCAATCAATTTCTTTATGAAGGAATGGGTAGTTTGAAAAAATAAAAAAAGCAAGTAAATTCATCATTTATTCAAATTCACCAATTATTTTTATTTGCATAGAATAATAAGCTTATTTAATTTCTTGGTATTTAATTCATTCAATGGACATTTATTCAATGAAGCAATGTTTTCAAAATATTTTCTATTGTATTTTTGTTTACATTTTTCCGACACATTGACACATTTGTTTAATAAAATTTTTTCGAAAAAATAGATTCAGGAAAACAATTTGTCGGGAGAACCAATATTGAAATTTATCGTTTGTGCAGGATTATTTGTTCCCTTGATAAAAAGCATTTCACGGGGTATCACCATAGCGAATAGATAACGGAAGATTCTATATAAGAGTAAAAAAATAACAAAGGAGGACAAAAAAGCTGACACACCATGGATATTTCCGTTCTCGCTTTCCCCCCTGACCTCTGCCTATATCGGCTTCCGAAAATTGCGGAGAGTAATCCCTCGCTCCGTCTACGACCTATACGGATCTATATTCCACCCATTTCCGTTCATCCCATTCGATATTCCGGCCCGACAAAAGCGAGAAATCTCCCGCGATCTGGTGTGACGAAATTAATCTCCCGAATGGTTGATCGTTGATTTTCCTCTCAAATCCCCGGCCCTTTCCGTCGTATCTTTCTTGCCAGAGCATTATACATGCAAATTGCTTATTTCACGAGCTGTCAAATTAATTCAAGATAAAAAAGTTTTTTTTTTTCATAAATCCTCTTCAATTAGTTTCAATCTGTATCAATTGGGGTGAAAAAACGTCGAATAACAAAAATTCTTATCGTTCGTTGTTATCATCATGTTTCTACATATGTAAACATTATTTTCTCTGTCCTCAAACAGGTTATGACTTTTATTTCTTCTTTATCTTTGCCAGCTGATCCGCGAGTTATGATTCCGATTTTTCTTCTGTCTCTGGAGGCTGAGCGGTGAGGTATGACGCAGACTTTTCCGTCCTTAAGGGACGGCCACAAAGGTGCGATCTTTTTCTATCTTTTAAGGACGGGGTAAAGCCTTAAAACTTATTTCGCATTTTCTAAATTTTTTTTCGGAATGTACAATATGGTGGGAGCGTTCTATTCAAATTCCAAGTCAATCGAAGCAAAACTAACGGAGCTACAGCGTTTCAAACGACCGGCCTTGATACTCGAACGACACATATAAAGAACTTTCAATCGATTTTCCCAAAAACGTCATTTTTGAAGTTCGTGCAAATTAGAATTCAAAATCTATTTAACTGATCCTTTTGAAAATGTAAACACTACTTATACACATAAATCAATAGATAATCAGGAAGAGTTTTGTACCATTTTTTTCTATTTTTTAATAACAAATTAACCGACATTTTTTAATCTAAAATTGCGTTTCTCACTTCCAAATGCTACAAAAAATCTAAAATAACTCTTCCTCATTTGAGTTGTAATGTTCACCGCAAAACAACATTTTTTCAAGGCGCCTCCGTCGATTCGCCGTAACAGGCGTATTTATCAATATTTTGTATTGAACATTTTTTTTTACATACTTCAGAAGTTGTACCACAATATGTAAATAAATTGAATTAAATAATATTGCTCATATCGCCGCAAATAAATCACGAAAATATCCGTGTTTTCGCTTTCCAAACCTTACTCCGCCCTTAAGGCTGACCTGCAGATTACGATCCATATTTATATCGTGTGGTTTTTAGGGTTCACTTGCCTGCTACATACTTTTTTTCATGGTTGTTTGAGCTTATTCTGAAGGTTATAAGCCTGATTTTTTTATGGTCCTTAACCCTTCGAGTGCACACTTCCGCCAACCTATAAGTGCATACTGGGTCAATCTGACCCATGAAGTTTTTCAAATTGTTGTATTTCGGTAAATATGCATTTTTTTTTTTTTTTGTAGAGACGTTTTTTGTAGTAAATGGTCCACATTTTTTGGCCCAACATTCGTGACAAAAACGAAAATTAAATGCCAAAACTTTCGCTGAAAGTGGGGCACACGTTTAAAAATACGTACGTACATGAAAAAAGTTATGGGTCAAAACGACTCAGTATGCTCTCGAAGGGTTAAATATGAAGTTAATTAAATCCTCTCATTAAATTTGATTCGAATAAAAATGATTAAATTGCAGGTTATTTCCCTGATTTTATTTGTCCTCTAGTAGTTTTAGAGATCGGTACAGTTGTGACCGTTCCGCCCTTTATCCTATTCTCATCCCTTAAACATGTTTTCGTGCCCGGAAAGCTCGGCTGAGCTTTCATCCATCCAAGCATCGAGCCACCATTCGAAATTTCTCATTCGTTTTTTTCGAAAATGAAATGCATAGTTATGCACGTTCAGTTTTATCCGGGGATGAAGATCGATCGTTCAGTGTAGGGGTCTACGTCAGCATATAAGTATAGATCCAAAGCTGGAAGGAACCCCTAGCATTTACGAAGGGTATACCTCGATGTACCTCGTACATCGAATCCTCTTGAATTTAATTTCGTACTCGATTCGCCGGGAAAGCTTCGCGGTGCGTCATAGTTCGGCAAGAACGAGACAGCGAAAAAGAGGGACAAGCGGAGGAAGAACGAAGAAGGGCCGGAGTCATGGGAGCGAGATTCTTTGGAATTCTTGGTGAGATACTTGAAATATTCAAGATCTTGGAAAACAAAGTTTCGTAGTCGGGCTCACCGTGCATACAGAAATTTATATATACATCTATGTATATGCATAACCGGAAGTCTGATAGTGCTGGTAAGTTGAAAAGATCGCTGCATAGACCAGGTGTTCCCTTGCGCGCGCCCACCTCGTTTCACACCCATACCCTTCACCCCGCCCTTTGCCCTTCTTTGGCTGTGGTCTCGTTTCGAAAGAGAACGAGAGAGAGAGAGAAAGACGAAAAGAAGGAAGATATAAAGGCAGCGTAAGGGGTTTACAAAAGTTTCGATATTTCGACAATTTAATCGTTTTATTGCCCAGTTTCATGGTCCAAGTTCATATCCTTAATTGGCAGAAAAGATTCCGTGAAAATTTCGAAAAATGATTGAACCATTATCGCTCTTATCAAGGAGAATTGTTTTATTAAAAAAAAAATGTAATTGCATTTAAAAATCTTTTCGTTTTATTTCGCTTCGGATTCGAACAGAGTGCAGCTTTAAATAGATTCTACCGTACACCGGATGATTTTTGATTTATCTCCATTTTTTAATCGTAAAGTAATCATGTTTGTTCGCGTTTGTTTGGGTCTGTCGAAATTTTTTTTTTGTGAAACATTGCGTTTTTTTCTGCGGTTTGAAATTTTCGTAATTTCGTAATTCGGTAAGATCTGCTCTAAAGATTTGTACAGACCTATCAGCTGTAAATACCCCAAAGAAAAAGTGAAGTCAGACATTGAAGAAAGGAAATACATTTTATGTTCATCCAACATCTCAGTCCGCCTCTCTCTCTCTCTTGATCTCTCCTCTATTTTAATATTTACCCAATTGAAAATCCTTACAAAATGTTTATTTAGCTTAAAACAAAACCGTAAAAACCAACATTGTCGAATATATGAAAATTTGTACAATTCCAAGTTAAACAAAGTTTTATTTTTCGTTTGTCGTGCAAAGGCTAGTTTTTTTTTTGTTCGCTCCTTTCCGTGAACGTATACGTGACTCAGATGTATACAAGCCCAAACAAACTCAAGACGAATGTACCTAGTCGAAAACGCTAAAGTCTGTACGTCGTTGGAGTAATTCAATTTTCATTGGCAACTCTGGGTCTCGAGCCCATGAAATGAGAACGACAGCGAATTCCTTTAGTCTCTTTATCTCTCCCTCGCTCTTTCTCTCCTCTCTACCCAACGTCTTAAAAGCCCTATCTCCTTTTGCAATCTCTCCCTCCCTCTCTCTCTTTATCTCTTTCTCTCTAAAGAGTTGACTCGCTCGATCTCTTCGTAACTCGGTTCTTCTTCTCTTCTTAGCCGTGTCTAGCTCAGACTCGCTGTTACTACTGAGTGGTACGGGCATTTCTCGTTTCGTAACAAACTGCTTGCAGCAGAACTGGAGAGAGAAAGAGCTATCGAGGTTTGAAGAAAGGGAGAACAGGGAGAGGGAAAAAACAAATAAGCAGGCAGAGAAGAAACCAGAGAGATAGAGAAAGAAATAGAGTGAGAGATAGCGAGAGAGGGAGAGGAGGGGTGGAGAAAGGGAGATGGCGATTCTGCACTCTTGGGCTGGCGATTATCCAATTTGCATGGTTCCTCGTCAATTCTCGTTGGTTGCATGCACGTAGGCGGCAATTGAAATCAATTTGTCCCTATCACAAACGGGCCATTACAGCAGATTCGAGGGCATTCAGGAGAGAACGATTGCGTAAGGAGCACGCGGCGCTTTAAATGCAGAGGTGCAGCATTCACGTCCCGAACCTACCGCCAGCAAATTTTACCTCCAAGTGTATTATTCCGTCTACGGTCTGTGTGTGTTTCTTCCACAGTCGTGCTTTCTTCGAGGCTTTCATGAAATTTCAGTTGCACACCCAGTATTATCGTTTGTACGATTCATGGCTGTGATCTTCATCGGGGAGTGAAGAAACGGAATTCTTTTTATTTTTTCAACTTCGGTTTTTTATGATGAAAGTATCAATTTCGATCTGAACTTAAACAAAACCATACAAAAAACGGGGAAAAGGATAATAATATCCAAGCGCAAACAAACCCAAACAAAAATGGGAAAACGAATAATAATATCTGAATCCGAACGAACCCAAACAAAAAATGGGGAAACGAATAATAATATCCAAATCTAAACAAACCCAAACAAAAACGGGGAAACGAATAATAATATTTTAACCTAAGCAAACCCAAACAAAAAATGGGGAAACGAATAATAATATCTAAACCCACACAAACCCAAACAAGAACCGGGAAAAAAATGAAAAATAGTATAATTGTACAAATAAAGTAACCCAAAGGACACAGAGGTCGAGACAAAACGGAATGTCGTCAACCGCAGCCACCCCCTCCGCTGTTCCTTTTTTGTAAGAAGCCGTGGATGAAACCACGGAACAAAAATATCTTCCATTTAAGCTTTTTCTTCAGCGAGCAGACTCGGTGTCTTTTTTCCTCACCGGTTGGGCTCTTTGCACCGAGTTTGCTCATTGCCAGAGCGAAATACGTGGAATGCAACTGGGACAACAATCCAGAGTTTATATACATTGCAGAAGGCTCGTATACTTTCCTCATTCCCTTGGTGTGCTTGGAAGGATGGTGGCCGGGGGGAAGGAAAAGCGGAGCATATCCTTAATTGAATTGAAGCATTGTAAAGCGTTCTTGTCGAGCAATGACGAACGTGGCTGGTCAGATTTCACATCGAATATTGAAGTTACTTTGCCTTGGTAATTGTACGTGTATTTTCACGGCCGTACGATTCGGTTATGAACGTTGCTTCGTTTTTTTTTGTGAAACCATTCGTAAGCCTCCTTTCTTAATGAGTAATGCATAAATAAAGCTCGTGAAATTCGATTAATATTTTGTTGTTGTTGCTTTCACAACTGAGAAACGCACGGGGTTTAAAAGAACGTTTCGTTAAACACGCGACGTTTGTTTAATTGACAGATTTTAGGGGTTGCTTGTTTGATGAATATTAATTGATTGAAACGAAGCTTTTTCCATCACAATGACCAATGAACTGTAACAAACTCAAAATTGTTGAAGTCTAATTATTTGCGAAACCGGAAGAATAATTATTCTGTCTCAAACGGTGCTCAGTAGCAAACTGTGACTGGTTACTAAGTCCTCAGGTGAAGCTACCCCATTAGGACGCGAATGAAACTAGGCAAATTCTACATGGGCCTGATGTGGGCCTCAATTCAATTTCCGCTTCCTCACTCTCACTTGCACAATAAAAAAAAACAAGGTCATTCCATGTATGTTTTTTTGTTATCCGGGCGGGTTAACAAATTCACTGAAAGTTCCGTCGTTGAGATACCGTAACATTTGAACCGTTATTCAAACAGTTGAACCTAGGGAGCTCCGCTAGCTTGGCACTCCCCGTTTCCAGTTGGCTCTGGTGAGAAAACAAAGTGGCGGATCTCCACCTGCGTATCTGCATAAAGGCCCAATTACGCAGTCACCAGTAAAGCTCCAACCAACATTCGCGAAGGTTGCCTACACCAGCGTTTAATTCAGATACACTTGTACCTATTCACACGTGTAACGAGGGAAATAGAGAAACGTTTCTGCAGGTTGGACCACTGGAGATTGAGCATCTCAGCCTCCTTTCATCTCGAAAAAGGTTTTACTGTTTTTATTGAAGAAACCAACCAAGCGACGTGCAGCAAGTCAATGAAAGACAGGCTGAGGGAGAGAAAGAGAGAGAGAGAGAGAAAGATAGAAATGCCAAGCTGGCAGGGGGGGGGTTGAGGATGGAAGCAGCAGACCATCGAGCTACGGCCACCGCGCTATCTAATTATACCACTCGCTGATTGGCGGTCTCGCTCTCCCGCGCTCGCGAATATCCGCTTCTGGACGTCGATGGCAATTAGAGTAATTGGGTCAGGGCATCGACATCTCCACTGAGGTGAGGTCTTCCCGTATGTGCAGGTATGACATTCATTTGTGGACGCACACGCACCACGTGCCGACCTTTTGAAGAATTTGACATCAGGGAATTTTGATGTCTGCGATGAAACAACCAGGGGCACTGGGTGGTGGTCAGCTTGAGGTAAATGGAAGTGATCTAAAATGTGCTGTCTCTATAACATGTTGTAGTTTTGCGAAGAGTCAAATTGTCCAAACCAATGATAGCATCAAATGTCATGGGATAATCCATCAGGTGCTTACCCCATGGGATTTGATGGTGTGTCCATTGTTGAAATGACTCATTAATTGGATTTCGTAGACAGTTACACCAGCACGGCTGGGGGGGGGGGGGTGCAGATCTTATCGATGTTTCGCATGTCCGTCGATACGGTACATTTCTATAAATATAGCCAATCACTTATAATTGAGCATCATCAACAAGTAGATAGCTGATATTGACCTATCTTTGTCTTTGTTTTCTTTTATTTTTTTACTTGACGTTGACATGCTAGCCACCAACGAATCTACATGTATATTTATCAACGTTGTTCAATCGTTTCATATAATTAGATAATTTAATATAATTTAATATTTTTTTAGAGCTGTCAACGATTGATTTCAATTTCTGGTCGATCAGGGCCAAAGGGCAGCAAAGGTTAACGCAAAGGGCCAATAATTTAATTATTGGTTCACCTTCTTCTGGCCTTCATCATTGATGATTAATTAACTTTGCACTCTTCATCACATCTCCCACTCTTAAGATGAATCCTCGATTGAGCAATTATTGAAACTTGTACTAATGAAGTTTATAATCAAATGACTACGTATTGAAACCAGTTTTAATAAATTTCGGCGCTGAGGCAAGCCGCTTTCAATTCCCGGGTATTCGCGTGTTACGATGAATCTTGGATGAAAGTTGAACGGCAAAAATGAAATCTGGGTTAATCGAGGGTCAATTTTCGAGGACCGAAAAGGCCAAACCTGTTCCTGAATCGCCGTTAGGCTTATAATGCGATCGTTCACTGGCAGGCGAATGAAAATTAACTGGATGGCATCGCTGTCATTTGAAGTCGATTTTCAAAATCGGGACCAAACAGCCCGCACTATATAATAAAATTAATAATTCATCCCGATATGTAACAGAGCTTCTCGCGCCGAATGATCTAAATCTCATATACCGTCAGTCAGCGAGATTAAATATCGCGTGCAAACATCAATATTGCACATCAAACGACCATGGCGAATCGATTATCAACATTACAGGAAGCGATCATGAATACTTATTTCAACTGGTCTACTTCTCTTTTTTTAGAACCTCCTCGAAAGCTCATCATCCGCGAAATGTTTTCTCTTCTTAACGAAAAATTTCGTCACACGAAGTTGCATGGATGCAAATATCAGGATTAAGAAAAAACGTCAATATTTGTATATGTGTTCAATTTATTATCGCAATATTTCATAAATTATGCCATTTTCGTAAGCTATAATTTAATTATGATTAATGTAATCAATTTTGGTAAAGTATTTATTTATTATACTTCTATATCATTAACTTGCGTCAATGACACGTTATATCAATGAAACCCTTGATTGGTAAATTTTTATTTGTCTTCTTAAAGGGATGAAAATGCTATAAAAATGTAGTTATTAACATTATTATTATTATTATTTCCTTATAATTTAGGTTTTTTTTAAATTAATTTTTTTTTTTTAATTCAGTTTTCTTTCGTAATTGTCACTTTCCTCGATGTTTCAATCGATTTTGTTTGGGTTTGTTTGGGTTGTAGTTATTATCATTATTTTTTTTTTTCCTATTATTTACGTTCTTCATTTATGTTTTTCTAAGATTACAATTTTTAAGATTTTCACGTTTTCACGAAGCGTTTTTCCAAGATCTTTCGATGTTAATCACCTGTTCGTTGGGCACGATTTTAGGCTGCAATAATTCACGAATGTAATCTGTAACAGGTGAGAGGAATTACCTGTGAAGGGTATGCGCGGGGCGTTAAGCGAGAATAACGAACCCCTTAAGGGCAAGTATTCGGACGATTATCCATAACGTGTAAAGTTTTTTATGACAGCGAGCGTGCATACGCGTACAAAATGATGGATGTTTTATGGATAAGCGTAAAATGATAATTAACTATGAAAACTTTGTTGATCTGTTTTGGCATGACGGGAAAATGACGGGGGACGTGACGATTACGTAACTTTCGGTGAGTTTCAGCGCGCTATATTTATTGGAATCCAACCCGCATTTCACCCTACAACGTACACGTATACCCGCATTTGTAAAGGGTCGTGCGCGCGTGAAAGAGTATTCGTGCGTGTCCACAGGCTCACGATCCATTAAATTCCGATTAACCCGGATAAAGTTTCGGCGCCTCGAGTACCGAAGGTATGCTCGTCCACGTATCGCTTCCTCCATAGCTCCGAGAATCGTCTGTGTACGTTAAGAATCCCTGAAGGGCCCCGTACGTATAAGTACCAAAATCGTGAACGCGTGTGTGACGAAGTCTCGACGGGAGCATCAAAATCTGAGATTGGATGTGTGACTGACGGATCACCCGTCATCTAGACTAAAAAGAGCTGACGAAGCCCTTTGCCCTAAATGGCCCGTTATCCCGTGCGAAAAAATGGCAGGGCATCGCTCATAAAAATGAGGCCCTTAATGGCTACTTCGGGTTTGTTTGGGTTGGAGGAGGGTTAGAAAAGGGCAGCCTTGTAAAGCCCTATAAAGCCCTTGTTCTGACATAATAGGACTAGCTCAATTATTATTATGATTAATTTACGATTAAATTTAAATTACATTTAATTTAGGAGTTTAGCTGGATTACTCGATAATAGATAAAAGTAGAATAAAAAACTTGACTGAAAATAATTGATTTTGTTCAATATTTACAAATTCTTCCAAAAATGATATACCTACTATTCTTATTGAGTTTATTCGTGCATAGAGTAGTGGCCGTGCATATGTTTGGACAATCCCATTCTGTTTTTTCGACATTTTTCTAGAGACTAATTTTTGCTGAATAATTTTTATATGAAAAATGATTTTTTCTGAAGCACAAGCATACACATATCCATTGGCATGAAAAACTTACAGGGCGACCATGGTTTCCACGAGGCATCGTTCAGGCAACTTCGAAGGCCCTTATTATTCCGACTCGAATGGGCCTTAATAGGGAAGTGTGACTGGGTTCCCACGTGAGGCAGATTCTATTAGGGTTCTGCCTAAAGTTCAGAAAATTCTATATAATCCTGATCAAAGTGCTATTTCAATATCCGCAAGCGCTATATGTAAAAAAAAAAGAAATATTTGCCTGCAGTTATCATCACCAGGCGAATTCCCACATAATAATTGGTTTGTCCGTTCAGAGCTTAAAATTCGTTTTCCCAAGTTTGGGTCACTCATCCCTCATAATCCCTCTTCCCTTCTTTGTCCTCCAACCTCGCGAATGATCTTCCCATAATCTCTCCCGACACGTCGTACACCCACATGAAATTTGTGGAGGACGATAGAAATCGCAATGTTCGAGTGTCTGGCTTGCAAGCCGGAATCGGAAAGCGTTCACCAACTTGAATTCCCCTTTCCCTTCGCCCTTCTATTCCTGTACAGAGATATACTCTCGCTAAGGGAAGTAGAGTTTGAAAGGGCGTGGCGTTTGAAGGGCACCCGGTGGGATGAGAAACATACAGTGAATATCATCGTATTCGGAGTGCGGCCGGATGTTACGAGGAGTTTCGTCGATGCAGCATCACCACCACGACGACCAGCAAATCGGTAGTACCAAAAGCGTAGGTACATCGGGCTAGCACGTGTAACCTCCAGCACTGTCTGCGGTAACGCGCCACCGGCATCCCCAAACCCGAAACCAGCGCTAACCCACGATATATGGAATCCAAGAGCAGAACGTACCAGAGCAGAAACGTCCCCGTCACCGGATGTGCTCGCATTATTAATTTCGTGCGGATTTGCGAAGGGATACGAACTAGGATCTGGTATACACGTATCTTCCTCACCAACATCCTCCTCATCTCTTTACGTATGTATAGAGGAGAGGGCACTTTGAAGGAAAGGGCACGTTGATTTCAAGAACGTTCCTCATCTTCTGTTTATCTCGGATTCGACCTAATGGTACACCCGATGTATTCAAAGTCACCTTCAGCCATTGTTACGTCAATGTCGTACCAAGGGCTGTCGTATGGGGAAAATGAACTGTTTGGGGAAAACCAGGTTGAAGGTCTTACCCTTTCAGTTCATGAAAAAAGATCAAAAATTGATAAAGAAAAAAATTTAACATTTCCGTTCCATTCTAAAGCTTCGATGAGTGTTAATAAACTTCAAGGCAAAAAATACAAAAGTAACAAGCAAAAGTACAAAAAAGTACAAGCAAACATTTGAGAAATAAAAAATACTTTATTCGTGGCGTTTCAACGTAGCAAGCTTCAAATATTTGTTAATAAAGTATTTTGAATAAATACTTTATTGAAAATAGTCAGATTTTTCATGTCTGATTCAGGTTATAACGATGACTCGACAATTTTCGCAATGACACAATTTGAAGAAATAAATACAATTTTGTATCAGTGTGCAATATCCCATTTCGGCAACCACTGAACGAGTGTTCTAAAATAATACTTCCGAGCTATACGTGGTTTCGACTGAACGAGTAGAAACATTGACAAATAAAGCATTTTCCTTCTATTTCATTCAAGCCAGCTTTCTGAAACAGATAATAGTTTTTCATCGATAAATCAATACGTGGCTTGCCGAATTAAAGTAACGTTGAAAAAATTGAGGATTGGCACTTCGGGGTGTCATTCACATCCACTCTCACCGAATTCAACTCCTGCATCCCGTTTCCACGGAAGTGCAACAAAAAAGCTTGTAAAAAAAACCCGTGCCTGCACTGACGCGGAGTTGCACTCTGTGGTTGGCGCCCAAGCTGTCGCGCAGCAAAACTTTCTCTTATGTTATAGTTGGACCATTTTAACTTTGCAGTGTTTCTTTTTTGATCGATTGTTGGTAATTCAATGGTCATTTGATGGTGATCGTTAGCCCAATGATAGTGCTCAACGATCGACCGTTTTCCATCGAAGAAAAACGGAAACAAATCCAAACGAACTTGTAAAACCTTTGCGTAAAGATAGCTGGTTGACTTTTTTTTATTTATTGCGTAATGGATTTGATGATTTCCTTAATTGATGCTAAATCATTGATTCGTAATGAATATTCTAATTCTGACGGTCAGTAGTTTAGTCCTTGATACGGTCTGTCGAAAAACCATCTCGATACACTTGCATCTGGATTTTCAAATATTTGGGTTTGTTTGGGTTTTCTAATATTTAGGGGACCAGTGGTAAAAATCGCATCTAATGATAGTGTCAACTCACCAAAAAATATGAGCGTTCGACTTTATATAAAATTGAGATGTAAAATACAACATTCAACCGGTTTTTATTGTCAAAAGAAAGTTCAATACTTATTCCTCATCATTAAAAATTACAAAATTTAAATATAAATTTGAGCTTTTATTAAGTATTATATATTTGTGAATGGAACGAGGAAAAAATCGACAATCGAATAGAAAACAATCGTGACAAAAAATCGAGATCACATTGTACCTTGAGGTACTAGAGATGGAGAAACTCTCGTAGATTTAGAGGGAATTGACTTAGACGAGGGGTAGCTGACAGGAGGGATGCTCGTAGTCAGACCGATTTCTCATCCCCTCGTTATTTACCTCATTTTAATATATCTCCGTAAACGTGAAAAGGTTTACTGTAAAATGGATCGTACGTTCCAACGAGGTTGTTATTGTGGCTCTTAATCGAGGTCCGTTATAACATTCCCTTCGTCCTTCGTTAACTACGCGATTCAATTTCAACTTGCAATTCAATTTGTATCTAGAGTCGGTGCATAATTTTTACAGAGAGTTTTTAATTATTTATTCAGAAGGGTAGACGCGCGTTGGCTCGGCTGATTGGAGGATCGCATTAACGCAAATGGGGAATGTAAAAGAGAAAAAAAAAACAGTTGTCCGTAACAGAGGCTCCGAAACGATTCAACGCTACCCAACAACAGCCATCAGAATGAAATTAAAGTCTGTTCGTGAAAAGCGTGTCCGGCTAAATAATTTTTTGCGTATAGTTAGAGTGTAGATTCGTACGTGAGCAGGTAGCAAAGTCTTTTCACCAGAATGCTTTACACTGAGAAGTTAGAAATGGTTATATTTATAGTCGAAAAAAAATATGTTTAAAAATATTCCGAAGATTCTTCTTGCGGATGTCTTGTCAAAAGCATGTCCGGCTACATTTTTTTGCGTACAGTTAGATAGATTCGTACGTAAGCCGATAGCGAGGTATTTTAGCCGAGATTCTTTACTCTGGAAAGTTCAAACTGAGTTATATTTATAGTCGAAAAAAAATATGTTTTAAAATATTTCGAAGCTTCCTGTTGATGATGTCTTGTCAATCCGGATCAAGGCTTCCTTTATATCACGTGCTACATGTGCCTATTTTTTCCAGCACTCCTCCTCAATCATCCACTTCCTGGATTCGAATACCGTTTAAGGAATAATCACGGAAGTCGTCATGCGCAACCAACTAAAAGACCAAGATCCAAGATCGTAAGAATCCACCCCGGAATTTAAAATCACCCTACACCAGAATTCCCGGATTTTCCAGTATTCCTGAAATCTCGGTGATTCGTTGCTTCCCATATTTGGAAGGTATCTGGATTCCTGGGTTGAAATACCCTCTCCTTCTCCTTCCATTTTCGGCCTCGCCTCCTCCAAGGAGGAATCGTATTTTCTCGTCTAGTGTGGGTCGATTTCGTTGTGAACAGCTCATAGGGAGAACCAGGGATAGTATGACCCGTTTGACTGGAGCTGGAAGGGGAAGAGTCTTGGTTGGGTCCAGAGGGAAAAGAGAAAGTCGAGGAGCTCAGATAGGGCAAAAAGAGGGGGGTGAGGTCGGGGTGCTTTTTCCCTCAGGATAGGTACACACGAGGAGAGAGAGACTGGAAATCATACATTCTCGTGTAGGTGGGATTGCTGTAGTCGGTCGGTTCGTATATGACGGTGGCGAATATAAAGTCGTCAAGGAGCCCTTTACCTTGAATGTATAGCATTATGAAAGTTTGTACGCAAATAAGTTGAGCCCCTCGCTCACGTATCTCAGAGCATGTACGCTTGCGTGGTGAAGAGTCGGCTCGAGGGGAGCTGGGCTTTAAGGGGGTTGATTACATAGGGAGTTGCGCACGGCTCACTATCCAGGCTAGTGTGTACTTGATGTCAAAGGCGTAATAACTTGGCGGTACTTGTCCGCCAAATATGTGTGCGGTACGCGGGAGGAGAGAGAGAGAGAGGGGGCTTTTTTACGTGACGACTTATCGCGCCTCTCCGCACTCTCGCGTATACACACACGCGTCTACTTTCATCGAGGCCCTTAATATCCGAAGGGCGTAAAACGTTGCGATTTCGGGGCCGGACTCAAGGGAATTCACAAAAATTCCTGGAAATTTTGGAATTTACAGATTTTATATTTATCACCTGATTTGTTTAACTTTCGTTTTTTGTATTTCTTGGGAACGATCGAAGATTTCTGTAAAACTTTAAGGAGAATTTTAGAAATAATTATTTTTTACTGGAATATTTCAGAATAGAAGTATTGGTTTTGTTTATTACTATTAATGTTATTACTAGTTTTTACTTTTAATTATTATTTATATTCAATATATAATTATGAATAAAGAAAACCATTGGGTTTATTATGTGTTGATTTATTTATTCGTATATTCGAGGATGGGCCGATTTGTTTTTTGTGCACGTTTTCGTTGAAATATTGATAAGAATGAAAGAAATAATGTTGAAATCGGGAAAAAAAGAATCAATAAAATTTCACTTGAAGCGAAAATGATAAAATCAAAAGGCTACGTGAGACGATAGCCGATACGAGGTAATTCATGAATAAATTTGGTCAGGCCAATGCGGTGGGCGACCGCAGGTTCGGTCGAAGGTCCTTTCGGACTCCATCCGATTCACTTTAATCCCACGCTTGCGTCTTCACCATTGACGATTCCTCAGAGACTTTCCATTGCCCTCTGCCAATCTTTTTTTCCTAATGCTTTTCCACGAGGGCGCAGGGTCCTCCACGTTGGCACCCATAATTATCCACTTTTCTCATCGCAAAAGGTCAATAAAAGAAGTTCGGCCAAATATGACATCTGCCCAAGAGCAGCCTCCAGAATGATAGCTAATTATGAGCATCAATTACCTTCAATTATAACCAGCTTGCTAACTCAGTGATACTCGTGTTTTCAGAGTATGCAGTGAAGATGAAAATTCTCGATGAATTGCTTGATTGCATTACCGGAATGGCAATTCAATTCGAACTCAATTTGGGCTTTAAATGGTTCTTAAGTTTCTGACAATTATTCGAGTGTCTATTCGATGTAAGTTGATGCGTTCAAGGTTACATTTTGATTCATATTCTCTATCAGCAAACTTCTGTTTCGAATAGCTTTGAGATATGGTTTAATCATTTCATTGCTGTGAGATTGAAATCGGTATGGGGTTAAGTATACTTATGGGGTTATACAATTGTGATCAGCTAAGAGATATTATTTTGCAGAAGGTAGTCTGGTTTTAAAAACGTAGTATATTAAACGAAAAATTATTTCATTTCAGTTCTGTTGCGAAACGATCTTTTACCAATTTATCATCGGTTCCAGAAATTTACTACTGTTTTTAGAAATCCACCATCAGTTCTAGAAGCTTCTCTTTGATTTTAGAAATCAATCATTGGTTCTAGACACTGACCTCTGGTTCTATAAATGTAACCTTGGTTCTAGGAATTCACTATTGGTTCTAAAAATTGACCATTGAGAACAAAATGTACAATTTGCTTCAGAAATTAACCATTGGTTCTAGAAATCAACCATTACATTTAGAAATTGAAAATCAGTTCTAGAAATTTTCTATTGGTTCTAGAAATTAATCGTTGATTCTATAAATTGACCCTTGATTTTAGAAATTTAACTTTGGTTCAAGAAATTGGCTATTGGTTCTGAAAATTTGCAATTCGTTCTAAACATTGACACTTGATTTTAGAAATTTAACCTTGGTCCTAGAAATTGACCGTTGCTTGTAAGAAAATGTTTTGGTTGGTGGAGGTCTTGTTTGCAGCAACTTTTGATCCCTCTGTGTATACTCTTTTCTCCCAAGCGTTCGTGTATGCTCAGTACGTATAGAATGTTCCGTACCGCGGTAGGCTCTGATGGCAGTAGTTGGAAAAAAAAGATCCAGCATGATCCGACCAACTAGTCATTCGTTATGAAGTTTGATGCCAGTGGAAGCAAAGCCTCCACATATAATGTACCGCTGTGTATGCGGAGAGCTCTTTAACCGGAAGTTCATGGATTTGCAAACTAATCAACCTCCCGGTTTCAAGGCAGCGTGTGCGTATCTGTGTATGTATTGGTCGATACACCTCCCGCTCGCTTTCTTGTTCCGCAAACCTAACCTTCATTACAAGCCAATTGACTCGTGTAGCAGCAGCGGTTCGTCATCGGCTGAATCAATCTACGACACACGATCCAATCGAGCTGCCATGTGTGCCTCGTACTCACATGTCGACCAAACATTCCACCTGAGCCTACGCTCCGAATTTGCATTTTTGTTCAACCTTGCACACTGTAATCTAATCCCTAATAGCCTACGAACGTTTCGAATTAACTCGACAGACATTGAAATATCGGCAAAAATGCATGTCAATTTGGGGAATTTTGGTTCTCGATAGAATAATAATACATAAATTATTCCAGAACTTCTCACTAAATACTGCGGGAAATATGAACACGTCAATTTAATGGGTTTGCAGCTTCTGCAAATATTAATACTCCCCAAATTAACGGATCTAAATCGAAGGTAATTTTAAAAATGTCGACATTTGTATCATGAACAAGATTTAGAATCGAACAACTTACAAAATAGTTGAAAATTAATTTCAACGATGATTCAATCAGCAATAATTGGAAAAGTCAATATACATCGTGTTTTCGGATAATCATTATTTAATAATAAAATTATCTGCAAGTATCAAGTTTACTAAAGTTGATAATTTTGTTGTGCTCCAGCTAGACAATGTATACATGGGCAATTTTTATTGAAAGTTGATATTTGTTATTGACGGACCTATGCACCTGAGATTAAATTTAGGATGAGTGCCACTGTCGGAGAGAACTGCAATGAGAGTTGAAATGATTGTCACTGCTTTTGTCGTTACGCCGGGACAGTAGCCAAAATTTTTATGCAGCGTGAGAGAGAAGAAGGATTTGAGTGAGGGTGAAGAAGAGCCGACGGCGGGACGGGAAGGGGGGGGGGTGTTATAGAGTGAGGGCGAGAAGAACGAAAGTAGTTCTTTCTAACCTGTTTTGAATTTAATTCCAACTGTATCACATGTTGTTTTATTATTACAGTATTTTATTTAATATTCATTAATGTAGCGTCATTATTATTATTTTATTGATACATTATCACTATCATTGCTATTGTTATTTTTCTGTTATTATTACTTTTTATGTTGATGAGATTGATAACATCTAATCTGATTTCTCAATCCCTGGCTTCTTCCTTTTTATCAGCACTCTCCCTGGTATATTCCTGAGGAAGCTTATCTGGAAGAAGTCCCTCCGGACTCCACCAAAAAAAGACAATTCGCCCTTAAATTGACTCGTTCAATATAAAAACTATTGTAGATTTTACTTTTTTTTTCATCAAATCCGAGCTTCTAATCGAGCATAAAAATCTGTATACGAAAAAATTGTCGAAAATGAAAGTACCTACGAAAAGCGAGTGCCATTTCTATTGTACAAGTGAATCTTGGCGGAGAGATCGTTTCTCTCTCTTTTTTTTTCATATTACGCAAAGTTTTGGAAGCATAAAAAAAGAAAGCGTACAAATAAACAAACCGGTCCCATTTCGCCTAATGAAATGTGCACGAGTATAGCAATTCAAATGGTGCGAGGTGGCTTTTCGAGTATCGTCGGAATGGGACACATATTTTACCATTTTATTTTTATTTTACATTTTTTCGCTTTCTCCCCGCTCCTTCTCTTTGCCTCTTTCTCTCTCTCTCTCTCTTCTCCTCCCTCTCTCGCTCTCCACTTCACTTCCATCGTCTCGCTACTTCGTCTGGTGTATTACTCGAAAATAGTATCGATCTGGTTGCGGTGGGTTTCGCCGTTGCAAGCGTGAAACTTGTTAACGTGTCACACAGTGCCGAGAGCGCTCTAGCCACTACCAGGAGCACCACTACCACCTCTGCCATTCACGAATATACCGAGTGTACAGGGGTGTAGCGTCTCGTGGCAACGTCGACGTTACTGGCTCCTGGTGTGCTAGCTGCGCTTCTCCGATGTCGCTGAAACTCCCGTTGGGCCTTTCGAGTGTGCTCTTGCTGCTAGTGCCCCTCCCCGTACCACTTTTCCCAGTAACCCCACAGATATACATGTATACGTATATATTTATACACAGGGTGATCCGAAAGGTGATTTTAAGAAAATCAACGACTAACCCCAACTATGGTTCAAGATCTTTATCAGTCATCGATAAAAAAAATCGTTTTTTCAATTTGACAATTTTACTTATTTTTCTAATTTCGAATTTCGACAAAGAATTAACCGATATAACGTGGGGTTCATGAGTTTCGCTTTTCAATATTGATTAACTAGAATTTTGTTTCAATATTGAAGTTTTCTTTTTTACGATTGAAGAAAGTACATTTATGCATCTGTCATTAGAGTTTGGGTGAGAAGTTGGAGCCAATTGTTTCGAAATATTCAGAGGAAGATATGATCAGGTAAGAGAGATTTTCAGGAAATGTCAAATGGTTTTTTGATTTTTTCTTGGTAAGAAAGAAGGAAAATAGTAAAACCAGAATGATGATGATGAAGATGATACATTTTATTATGCCCTAGCCAAACTATCGGGCAACATAATAATAATAACAAATTTATAAATTACACAAAAACTGGAGAAAGTTAAAACTGAAGAATAACATAACGATAATGGATAAAATAATAGCAAATAAACCAAACAAAAACAAACAATAATACAGAGAAATCTTAACTTAAATAAAGAACAAAAAAATTATACAATATGAAAATATTGAAGTAAGTAAGGAAACCCTGCAGGAGCAATCCATGCAGCCAGAATGTTGATGTCGATGACAAGAAGGCCTGGATTTTCCTTTCAGACGTTTAAACTTTTCGGTCCACCCTGTACACGTATATAGGACGTAACAGAGGAAACGATGAGACTTGGCACGTCGAAGTAGAACAACGACGAATTATACGAACTCTCCGTGTACAACGACGATCGGCTAAAAGTTTTGCGAGCTCGAGTGCCCTTCTCTCTCTCGGGTCGTGGATGCGGAGTGGCGACAGACAAAAAGAGACGGAGATAAAGATGTAGAGATTAAAGAACACTGTGGAAAAGCCGAACGTTCTCGGAGTACGGCAGAGGGGCTTGAGGCTAAGGAATACGTATAGGGAAGTTTTCAAAAGGGCGGTATATCGGTGGACGGATGAGGAAATCGTAGGAAGAGGAAGGGGTGGCTTTTCCTCACCGTCTATTTTCCCTTCTTCGAGGAGGAGACGGAGAGAGAGAGAGCGAGAGACCGAAGTAACCGGAAGCCCATCGCTTTGGGTGAGGAAGAGAACCGCAGGAGTGCCATAAACGAAGAAGCTGGAAAACTCATTGTTAGGGCCCGGCGAGCCAGCACCGAACCAGTTATCCCACGAGTCTCCTTCGAGTTTTCATTCTATTTCATTTTATTCTCGGTATTTTTCTTTTCAAGCGCATTTCCTCGGGTTTACTTTATACCCTTGTTGGAACCCCTAATCGCTAGGATGCCGCGGTAATGGGGCGTGATGGTGAAAGAAGATATCCTATGGCGTTGGGGCGTTCAACCGAGAATAGAGCCGAACGAGGTCCGGAAATCACTATTTTTATTTAATTTACTGTAAAATACGGTAATCTTGCTCGATATTAAATTACAACGAGATTCGTTGAGAATTATCGAAAAGAGTCGTTCGAGTGTTGATTCGGTGATTTTCCAAGCCGACTCAATTTTGGAGGCCCTCGGATTTGGATAGGCCATCAAAGCCCTAATTCACTTTCCACATAGAATTACATTGAGGCGTTTCATTGATAGTATTATTTCCGGAATTTTAATGACCCCTAACGTTTTCCGGAATCACCCCAAATGAAAATGACTATCAAAAAGTACCTCGACCGTGTTCATTCTCAAGAATACTTTGCTCTCGTGGCAAGGTTCGTGTTTTAACTAGCTAGAGTAAAGGAGTGGTGTTAAGAGCTAAACCAATGAAAGTGCAGTGCTGGAAACTGGAGTTTCCTAAGTGTATATACGTCGGATTAAATTTGTATAGATGCGCATTAATGCAGCCACCATTCAAAGCCCTACGATGTCGTTATGTAGCATTTGTTTCAAGTTAACAGCGTACATACGTTGCAATACGGGTGGAACCGCATCGTATATTCATCTACGGGGGAAACTCGCGTGCTGCTTCCAGGGACACATACAACCGTATAACAGCCGCGATAATGCTCCCCGTACGTTGTAACGTAATTTCATCCGTGTTGTCACGGGCAAATAATATTTTGCGAATATTGCTTCGTTTCATCATAGGGCAGGTATAAATCCATGCGCAAATTTCCATAACTAAATTATAATTAAAAGTTACGTGGCTGCTTGTTTGGGTGCATTTCAGCCGGGAGGAAAGAAAAAACCACGAGTTTTCGGCAATGTGATGGTTTCAGGCGTTCAATGCCAATGAACGTTTGAATTGAATAAATAAACTAATAACAGGGAGATATATAAAGCTATACAGGTATATAGCTTTATAGCTAATGGAAGCCAATGATTAATTGGCGTCAATGGTCAATTGGAGGCAATGGTTAATTGGAGGAAATGGTTAATTGGAGGAAATGGTTAATTGGAGGCAATGGTTAATTGGAGGAAATGGTTAATTGGAGGCAATGGTTAATTGGAGACTCAGCTAAAGTTTTCATATAATATTAATGTGAGCGGGAATGAGTCCACGATTCGTAACCCTTTAGCAAAGCCTCCCTAACAACTCGACTTTAGTGAGAATATACAAGTCCTTTCTCATCCCTTCCATTTCCTTGCCACACTTATCTTTTTTATCTCTCTTTTATAACTTTCGTTATTTTACTTTATATTGGGTAGGAACGTTTGTACGTACGTAAGTGTATGTGTGTGCGCGTACAGGATAAAACCCCAAGCTCCATCAGCCCTCAGGAGCTAGATGACTTAAATTCCACTACGTAACGTCCCTCGTTTCAACCGGCTAAGTCTTGAGTCAAAAAGCCCTTGGTTGCTCGAAGTTTTCTTTTACTTTCATTTTTTTACCCTCATTAACGTCACAAAACTTTTAACGATATATCGTATCGTCGAAAAGGGATATTTGCATTGCGCAATAGCAGTAGGATTGGGGTTAATGCTGGTATCAGTAGGCCCTCGAGTAGAGATTATAATTATGCAAATAACTAAACAATGAAAGTGAGCCGGATAGTGCGTATACTCCAAAAACACATATCCGGATGGACTCGTCGATTTAACAGTCATTACAAGCTGGACGAAGGACGGGTCACTGTCCGCACCTCCGGTTTATTATTCGATCCAGAAACTTCATACAGCCTGCCAACCCGGAATATGTTTGACCTGATGTGAATACGTATTTGTAAATACACATTTTCGTGGTCGCCAACCAGTACCCTCGTAATTGCACATACACGTGTGCGTAACGAGAACGACAACGTTTCTCGTACACGAGCCACGTCCGAATGTGTACCAAGGCGGCAAAGGTACGTGTGTCATTGCACTGTCCAGTGCACCGGAAATAGCGCGCCTTGCGTAATGCCTGATACCACCGGAAATGGAAGTGGAAAGCAGCGAGAAAATGTTAACGGTAGCGAGAAAAGTTCACTTCGCGTGTCGCGAATGCACGTGCGTCCTATACGACCGCTAAACCCGAAACTAGTTTTAATTTGTACATGTGGTACACCCGGAATAAAACAAAAAACCCAACTAAAAAAGCTAAACATTTAAAAAAGAAAAAAGTAAAGAATAAAAAAATATATATAAAATAAAAAAATAATATTGTAAAAAACTATTTTCAAAAATGTTTTAAAAAAATAAAGAATAAAAATGAAGTAAAGAAAAGGGGAAAAATCGTGACGATGAGAGAGCCAACATTGGAAAACATGGACAAGACGATGCGTGCGATACCTCTTGTGGTATTGGACACACCCTTATTTCCAATTCCAAGAATAGGGCTAATATCAGGCCAGGCAACGTTCCAGCAAGTGTTTGCACATTTGAGTACACAATGTGACAGGATATATGTTTTCATTTTTTTTTTCGGGATCTCTTTGTTGAAGAAATCGCGTCACCATCGTCTAACCCTCGACTGCCCGCATGCTCCGATGGATGCCAGATAATGTTTTTTCACTGTGCCAGCTACAAGCCATGACCCACGACCCGGTACAACATCCATCCTGACCAAACGCCACCGGCAGAAATTGCGGAGAATAAAAAAAGGAAAACACGGGCTGCAAATAGAACGGCGCGGTTTTCGGGGCCCGCCCAACCGACCAAACCGCAACTGAGTGCATCAGCAAACGTACGCGGTAATGCGCGCCGGAGTTGGAGATTGTGGTGGAGATCTTCGCTCGATGGACGGAGGAACGGATCGTTTCGTGATTGTGGTACCGCCGCGGAAACTTTGAGAATCGAAATAAACGAACTCATCGGCGGTGCATTGGTACTTTGGGAATGGAAGACGAGTTGGGTCAATGAGGACTAAAGGTATTCAACAGCTGTGAAATCTCTCCATGAAAATTATAATCTCTGCAAATCCATTCAGGGGTATTTCTAACCTTTTGCCTCTTTATTGAAACCCAAGCAAATCCAAACAAATTGTCCCTGACAATTCATAATTTAATTATATATTCATTCAGGGATATTTCTAACCTGTTTCCATTTCAGTAAAACCCAAACAAATTCTCCCTGATAATTTATATTTCAATTGGAAATTCATTTCTAATTTCTAATCTCTTGCCGTTTCATTAAAATCGCCTCTTCATCTAATCCATTAATCATGAGAAAATTATCACGTCGCAACCGCTGGATATCATCCGGGGTCGCATTTCTGTGGTTTCTGGTAACTTTATATCTGTGCACAATTAAAATCACCAATCCTAGAAGGCCAATCTTTGAACTCTTTTTTTGGCCAAATGTTGCCCTTTTTTAGTGCAGAAAAACCGATTTATTGCCATGAAGGTATATATATTTTCGGAGTCTAAAAAAATCATCGAAAATACATAAAACTGTTGATCAGGCTAGGTTGCGAGTAAATAGACAGCGTCGTCTTACTTGGGAATCGATTCGTAAAATAGTGAAAAATTTATTTTGACGCTAAATTAATCAGCAACCATTTGAAAATACTATAAGTTGAGTTTCCGACCGACTAGATTGAAATATTGAGATTTTTGTTTGGGTTTGTTTCGGTTTGAGATTTTTGTTGTTTGAACAGTTGGAAGAGCCGTATTGGGAAATTTTTGGTTTTTGGGCTAACGATTATAATTAAATTATGACTATCGAACATTTCCAAATGTTAAATTATTATTGATTTAATTATTTGTAAGGCTAATAAATTACGAGACGACCCAAACTTGTAAATCTACAATTCCCCATTCTGAGCTAAAATTTGGTTCGACGGTTTATCTAGTACCTTAAGGATACCTGGTCTTGCGCTTCGATCCGATTCTCTCCGTTTACCGGGAAACGTTCTCCCGGGAATCTTCAGGGATAGCCCAAGGTTACATTTTCAATGCAGAGAGAAAACAGCCAACAGTGATCCAATTTTGGGTCGCTGAAGGGCTCGATTGACCTTCTGGGTAGAACCGTAACCTCCACCCGGTCTCCATTATTGTGCAACCCCAAAATTGAGGCCAATCGGTCGATTGATAGGCACCTGCGTCGAGCATCCTTCTCTACCGAGTAGCTTGTTGCTTTGAGCCGTCCTTTGAGGATGCTCGAAACCCTAAACATAATCTGATATGATCGAAATTTCGATATCGGCGAGCCACGATCTTTGGCTTAAAGTCTATCGATCGAAAAAAACGTTGCAATTTCGAATTATTTCAAAAATTGAATAATTAATTGACAGGACAAAAAGGATTTATAAGAGAACACGATTTAAAAATTATTGAAAACGGAGTATTTGGGTTTTATTTGGCCGTAATGCAATAGTAATGTAAAATATATCGATCAAACGAGCTTACCTGTACGTGAAGTTCGATCATTATTATATGAAAATGTCGCTCAAGATGATTACATATGCAGCATTCTTTGCTGCTGGTTGTTTTCACACGCTTTCGAGTGCGTAGTAACAAAAAAAAAACAAGCTTAGGCTGCTGTTTGGTCCTAGGAACCATCATCTAGCCTTGTTATTCTTCATTTTCAAGAGTTGTTTGTTGCGAAATTATATGGGTTATTTATTGGACAGGAAGGGAGGTAATCATCTCGAACGACATTTTCATATAATAACGATCGAACTTCATGTACAGGTAAATTCGTTTGATTGGTATATTATATTTCAAATGTCGCTCTTCGATTATTACATATGCAGCAGTTAAGAGTTTACAATTTCTTGTTGCTTATAGAAAATGATACGAATTCTTGGGTTAGAGCGAAACTTTTACTAACGTATCTCAGTTCTGCAACATGTAATTTCAGGCCCTTACAACCTGCATCACTTTTTTGGGAGTATTGAAACAGCGAACAACTTATTATCCGATACAATGGAGCGATAGTAGAATTTAGCAAACATTAGTGATCTGTTAGACCATCCCGCTGTACGTTTTATCGTTTCGAGATCTACTCCTCAGAGCTGCTGAGGTAGATGCATGTCTTATACTATATGCCGAAAAAATATCGGTGTTGATTCCTGCCTTTTTCAAAACAAGATTTATTCATTTGCTGATCGTTCGGGCTGAGGCCATTTTGTACGGTTTCCTTATTGCCATAAATAAGCTTGATACATCCCCTCTCCATTCTTTTGTACGGTCTAAATAATTTAATAATGTTGTGGCGACGCACAGTTTCGGTCTGTTCCGCAAAAAAAAGTAACGTTAGCAAGGGTTGTACTGTACCCGAGCGAGAGGTCTGTAATTTAGCAGAAACTTATATTCTTTTTTCTGATTCTTGATGCGAAATATTACTTACGTCTAGGCTTGCTAGAGTCTGTATTCTATGACCAGGGCATAGAGCAGGCACGATATTGTTTATTATTTATTTTGAAGTCAAATTACCTCAATACTTTAATAGGTAGTCTCTTTAGTATGTATAAGCCCGACATTCATGCATAATAACTTCAGTGGGTACTCGGGAGCCTGGTTATTGAACGAAGGAGGTATCAAGTTTGATAGTTAATAACTATTATTAAATAATTGATTATAAAAAAATTCGACAAAAATTGGGTTTCAAACTACTTAAATTTCGGGGATTCAGATGGTTATACAGTTTTTTAACGAAAAAGGTAATAAATTCTATCTGCAAAGCTGAAATGGATACCCGGGTACCTGGTCATTGACCGGACGGTTAAAACTAGTTGAATAAGTATAAAATGTAGTCTACTCTCTTAAGCTCGTTATCCGGAAAAAATGTAAAAGTGGAACAGTTACAGTTTTATGGACCGTTCAACAGGCTGTAAAAATTCTCCGCCCTTCTCCTCTCTTTTTTGTCGTTTTCTGTTTTCACCCAAAACAAACCCAAACAAATCCGAACAAAATTGAAGGACGACTGCGATGCTCCTTGTTGGTACAAAAGTGTACGTTTGGAATACAAAAGAGTTCCCCTGTTCTTCTCCTCCCTTTTTTTTGTCTTTTTTTGTTTTCATCCATAATGAAACCCAAACAAACTCAAAGAGAATCCAAAGACGACTGGGACGCTTCTTGTTGGTACAAAAGTATACGTTTAGAATACAAAAGAGTTCGTCCGCGTTTCTCCTCTCTTTTTTTTTCCATTTCTGTTTTCATCCATAACAAACCCAAACTAACCGAAACAAAATCGAAAGACGACTGCGATGATCTTTGTTGCTACAAAAGTGAACATTTGGAATAAAAAAGAGTTCTTCCGCGCTTCTCCTCTCTTTTTTTGTCCATTTCTGTTTTCATCCGGAAGATCGTGTATAGCAAAGGAGACAATTGTCCCTCGGGATGAATCTGATATCGATTTCATTTCGAATTGAATCGTTTTATGTGATTATACATGTACACGCAAGGCTGTATGCGTGTGCGAGAATATCTCTCGGTACTTGAAGCTCGCCAGTTGCCCTAGGCTTTTCCACTACACCCAGCACCAATCACTTATAATTACTCTTCGCCAGAGGGAAAGAGTTGGAGAGGGAGGGACCTAACGGCCAGCCAGGTCCGATTCAAGTTTATGGCTTCTCGACCAGACGTAATTGGATTGTCTTCCGGACGACCAACCGCTTCCATAATTCTTACGAGTAGGGGCAGGCACAGAGTGTGCTAAAATCTGGAACCAAACCTTCCTCTGGTACCTTCCGTAATTCTCTGTAAATTCTTCTCCTATTTCACACTCATTTAGAAATGTATACACTTTTAAAAATAATCAAATAGATAATTATGCAATATGAGGACTTTTTGGAAAAACGACGGGGAACGATTTTTTCGTCATCGTGAAATCCTTCGTTCCATCGTATTAACTGATAATATGGAATCAGCTTATAGTTAATTCCATAAATTATGATGTTCTTAAGTTGTCGAAAACACGTAATAAAATGTTCCGATTTCAAATATTTCAACGCCTATTTTGGGATGAGAAAATTTATATAAAAAAAATCCTTTTTTCAATGAAAAATAAATCATCCAAAGTAAATCTGGTGATAGAGAAGATAAGGGTTTGGGGTGGGATAGAAGTTGGAACAGAAGTGGCAGAGGATGAAATACAATACGGCAGCCGTAGCGCAAAATCGCTCGTGTTCTTTGCTATTTGGACTGACACAATGTGCTTTGTACGTTCTGCTAATCTTGATTGTTCGTCATTGCTTAACTGTTTCTTGTGCCATCCTGTTTCCAACAATCGCTTGCTCATGCGTGTAAACATGAATAGAAATTCTCTCGCGCATCGGAGCGTGCTTAAGTGTACCATATTATTGCAGATTGTTAAACGAAAGTACAGTTTGAAAATTCGTCTTTCGCGCCGATTCTTGTGATCGTTCCTGAACAAACTGAACCCAAACAAACACAAACATAAGTTTTAATGGGCTCGGAAGAGATTTTTGGATGAACGACTGGACGAGGTTACGAGTGGAATAACACCAAACAAACCCAAACCAACCCTATTAGACCCAAACAAATCCAAACAAACTCAGTTTTTCTTCAATTGAAACGTAATTGTTTGCTTCATAAAGATTGCTTAATTTTGTTGGTGACTCGTGAATACCATAAGTAGGGAATAGAGGTGAAATTTTTATGAGATCTGCTCATTAACTATTTATCAGATTTCTAAAAAAATCAATGTAAAGCTCCTCAGCAAGTGGTCGTCGATCAAAACGTGGGATGACCCAATGAAGACAAGTTTGGTAATCAGAAATATCGTTTATTCTCCTACAAGCCAGCAGATTATAAATTTTAATGATGGCTGTCAATATTTCAACAGCTGTTGATGAAATTATAATTCAGTCAAACAGGTGTTGTCGTGAAACAATCAAAATAAATAAATACCAACAAACTCGTATTACCTCTTCTCGAAGATTCCGAAAAATCGATCGTAATTTGCCAACGATGTTTATGAATTTATAATTAATGAAATTCAAGCCGTTTTGTCCTCGACTCAAAACTCGATCAAAGTCCTAAATTCCACCTTAAAGTCCAAATTTCTCATTGATTCTCCAGGACGTTAATTACAGAGCAGATCTTTGCAAAGTTTCATAACTCTTCATTCGTGAATATTTCACGAGTAACACAAGACCCGATTGAACTGGTCAAAAACGCATCGGGCGTCGACATTAATTAGGATCATGACGAAAATCTAGAGGGTTGATGCCAGAATCAATGAGGATTCGGATATTAATGAAAAATGTCACTTTGAGTCATGAAACGAAGCTTTTCACGGTTCACAATTCGAATCGAACGTGCTATGTATATCAGCGAGACTCCGTTCCACAATCAACCCACTCGTTCCACGTATGCTTGATATTGCTCGCTGATACGTTTTTCTATTTTTTATTTTCCTGTTCTTTTTTCTTTTTTTTTTTTCGTTGCCACGTGATATTGATTTTGATCCAAACTTTAGTATACATCTGCAACTATGGCTTGATGACGTCCACAAAGAGCAGCCCTGTTTCCTCTCCAGTCTATAACATTTTATCCGCGTGTCCTTTCACTTTCGTTACAAAGCGTTTGGCGTGGACCAGTCCGAGAATGAGTCCTCGGGAAATGGATAAAAAGTTGTCAGTGATATCTTTCGGTGAGCGGTTAACGAAAATGTGCGCGTGAGTGTACGGTACCCTCGCTATGAGAGTCTGTGCCCCGGAGCCTCTCGCATAATCCAATTAACGAATGATAAAATGTTATTGTTTCCCCTCACTCCCTCTTTTTATTTTGTTGACTGCATCACCCCGGGGCGGGGTCGCCCGTCAATCAAGCGAAACTCATCGTTGCTCCGGAGTATCGGCCATGATCGTCGGCAAACGACGATCCGGGTATGCGTGGGAATGACGACATTGCAGAAATTCATTATATTTCGTATCATACTTTATTGATACACCGATGTGTAATAATGATAATAGTAAGTATAATAATGTTTATATTTACTATAATACAACAACAATAAAGTGAATTAATTGATTATATAATAAAAATGATAATAATGAAAGAATGAAAACAAGAGGAAAAAATAATAATAGCAATAATACGATGTGAAGAACACAATGGTAATCTATATAATAAAAATTAATCGCCAAATGTGTTGGTAAGCACAAAACTCGAAATAATTATTATATTTAGACGCTTAGTATCATATCCCAGGTCCATGTCGATGTATTTATTATACCTTGAAGTCAAATCCAGCATTTAATTCGCATTGAACTCATCATTTCTAGGGACAAAAATAAAAAAAATATTCTAGAAAGGTTTATTTTGCATTTCCCTAGTCTAATTTTGTGCTTTCGGCAAAAACTCGGCCATATTCATAATCAGCGGAAAATTTACGATGATATAGGCCCTTTTAATACTTTTAACACAGAAAAAAAATTCGACTTCCCCGCCACTTTTCCAGAATCTCAAAAATCACGCAATTTCAAAAGGTCGTAGGGTGAGCTTTTCATATCTATGGGGATTCAATGGGTGTGTTTGGAAAAGGTTTTTGCCTGACTTAAATAAGGGCGAGGAATTCGTATCGATATATCGCAAAAAAGATGCAAAATAAGTTATCCATGATTTAGTGAAAAAACTGTTTTTCCCCAGAACAAAAAGTTGGATTTTAATATTTTTTTATTGGTTCATTTTGATGTAATTTTATCCCATAAGCACGAATATACCATTCATTTCCCCCAGAACCCAACATGTCCACGAAAAAATCGTGTTTTTAGAAGTTCTTTACGATTTTTTCTTGGCAATTTTGGGATGACATTCTGTCGTGAGACACCCTGTATATTTATATTTCTGTAATACATGACTAACAAAGTTAAAAACAATACAATATAAAATATAAAAATGTTATAACTATTTACTATTATTTAAATAATAATAATATTTTGTGCCTTATAAATGTTGATAATAATTGTTATCGAAAAAAACTGAAAAGATAATAATAGGATAAAAATACAAAGACGATGATAATAAAAGGAATAAGAATATTAGTGCAACGAGAGAGCATTTGGATCGAGAAGTGGGCGAAATTAGAGCATTAACAGGAACATCGTAAGGTTGTCACGAAGAGGCGATCAAAAATGTTCTCGCCTAGGCAAAGAGTCTCGTAAGGCTCTTACTTTCTGCTCGCATCCTGTAGTTGGATGGCCACTTCATTCTGGTAATAAAAATTGGATTATGAAAAGCTTGGTGGTAATAACAGGGCCGAACGAAAAGTGTGTTTCCGCGTGCTTCGTGCTTCCTACCTCCGTTTTGTACGGCCATAAACCCCCTCACCCCCGTTTCTCTATTTTCAATTTCTTTCGGTCCTTTTCGTGCCAGGGACATTCGATACGAATTTCACGCTTGTACAATCCTGCGACATTAATTCAGCACGTTCGTAATACGTATTATGGATAAACATCACGAATATTCCATGAACGAAGCAGTAAAGTCGAGGTTTTAACGAAAACCTGAACGAGGAACATTAATGTGATCGCAGGAGATGAAAGGTAGGCCATTTTTTATTCGAGCCCGTCCAATGTTGGTAAAAGATAGATTAAAAAAAGCAATATACTTTGCGAAATACATTATCAGTTTCAAAATTGAATGGTTCTGACGAATAAGTTTGCTCGTGTGATCGAATATTTTGAATGAAGAAATCAATTTGAAAGATCTAAGCATTTTGTGTATTAATTTTAATTTCATTATTTCATTTATGAAAAATATTAAATTAGTCAAATTGAAAACATTAATTGAGTAACGAAAGTACTTATATTTTTCAACTCAAAAACTAAATAATCAAGGAGCATTACAAATCAAATTTATTGACACAAATGAAAACATTTAAAGTATAAGAAATACATCAGAAATTCTTCCTAACGTCAGTATTGTTGTAGTTTTTTTTATTGTATCTGATGTTCTACTTGACTAGTATAGAGCGATCAAGCTCGCACACATTTGCTATCGATTTTACCCAGACGCATACTTGGCACGAAACGCCGTAAAATTGGCGATATACAGGCTATCGGGATCATTTGCGAGCTTTGACAGGATGAATGAATATGTTGGGTTGGGGAGGAAGGTGTTTAACTCCACAATCGAATGGCACGGGCGTCCATGTTCATTCAATCTGTTGATGGTCTTTGCCAGATGTGGGTGGGAAAGCTACTGCATGAGCAGTAAATTAGCTTATAGACGTGTCCACCGATAACTGATCGACTCGATACAATCGTTATAAATGGCGATTGACGGAGGAACACCGTATTTCGTACAGCCTGGCAAAGAGAGAGGAAGGGAGACGGAGAGAGAGAGAGAGAGAGAGAGAGAGAGAGAGAGAGAGAGAGGGACATCTCGAAGCTGCCGTCATTGTGACGTGGTTGCAATAGGACAAACGAAATTGCACCAGCAATGTTCCACAGCCAATTCAGACTAGTTAAACTTTATCAAATGAGTTATGCCAGGAAGGCCGAGAGCGAGTGGAACGGGAAGGATTTCGATCGTTCCTCTTGGTCTGGTCAAAACGACGTGTAGCGAAACGCTTATACGAAGTCCAATGTCCATTTAGATCGGATCAATACAGTTGGCTCAACAAAATTCCTTGCAAAAATTTCCATCAAATAATTCGAACTCCACTTGTATCAAATACGAGCTATCTTCAAGTAAACCCAATAGCAATGGTCAATCTGTCATTCAAAAGTTCCCTGACTGGCTTACGGTTCTTTATGGTCATTGAAAATCTTGGCGATCCTTGCTCCATAGTTGTTACTTTATTATTTACCTGATGTGTACGGCGTAACTCAAAACCTATTTAGTCTGAGGCATTGCATGAAAATCACTATATACTACATATGCTAAACCGCGCCGTTTCATTATTGATAAGTCGTCCAGTCAGTTATACTACGAATAATCGGTTTTAGTCGAGGCGTACTTTCCACTAGTTTTATGGCATAATCTGGAAACGGCCCATGCATCATGATGGTTACATCATTGATCAATCCAAGTAACACTGGTAGATAGTTGCCCAGTACTGGCCCATCTATTGGTCGGTAAATCATTAAGGCCTTCTGCAGCTGCATGTCGCATCACATACCGTCCCGATAAAATTTTATGATAGACAGGGAGTCAAGAATCCTTCTAAAATAGCGGATATCAGTATCGAACAAAATGTCAAAAATATGTTGTCGGAAACTCGAAACATTTCGACGTGACGGTCCTTTAACCATCAAACAATGGTAGCGCCGACCTCGTATTTTTTGTACTTCGAGATATAGCTAACAATCGCTAGATAGCACAGTAGTCATGTCCTACAGAGCCTGCCATGCTGCACACCACACTGAAGAGTCGGAGGCCCAATGAGCAACGATCGCTGACGCGTGTGCGCGCATTTGTTATGCCAAGTGCGTACCGAAGTGACCTTCTCGCTATGCCAAACGGTCCGGTCGTAACGAACGCGTCATACAAGTTTATATATGTATATATGTATGTAAACACACCGAAAGCCTCAAGCGACCGCAGCACGCCCCGAAATCCGACAGCGTGTATCATCCGCTTTACACGCAGTTCAGTGACACTAATCGGACAATCGTCGTTTTTGAACAAAAAGAATCGATGATTCATGACATTCATTCCTTTTGGAATATATAAGACGCAGGCAGTTGGTGACAATGACAACTAGGACGGATTTATCGAATTATCCAATCATCGAATTCTCGGGCAATCGACAATGTTGCAATGTTGAACTTTAAGGGGGTTAAAGTACTTCGTAAATATAAGACATTCATCTTTGCTCCACCTACGTGAGCGAAAGATAAGAATCGAAATATGAGGAATGAGGAATCAGGTGTTGGAAGTGTCATACTGTTGACTTTTCTTTTCTTTCTTTCGACACACATGAGATTAATCCGATTACCGGTGACACAAGGGACGATTGGCAAATAATGCCTCCACCTTCTTACATCATCGATCGATGTCATGTGTCCGAAAGAAATTCGTCACGAGTGAATTCCGTGATAATGGTTGATTTCACGAGGGGTAACCGGCATCGTTCAAACTCCCCGAATAAATCGTGTTATCTGTCGGAGCTTTGTGCACGTGGGGTGTCAAAACTTGTTTCCATCCTGTAACAATTTGTCCCTCTTTATGCTTTCCTCTCTAATTCCCTTAGTGGAAACGCAAAAGCAAAGTTGGTCTGATCCGTGATGTCGATTGTTACAAGTTGGGATGAGAGTATTGACGGAGACAGAGGTACATTAGCAACCGCCGGATATGTCCTGGAGGCATCAACGATCGAAGAATCCCCGGGTGTGCGTCCAATTCCTTTCGATCCCCCGTTTACCCTGCATGTACATTCGAAGCTACATACGAGCGCGTCGTCGTTCAGAATTCCGGTAGCTATGAACTTGCCGAATGAATGGGACGAATCGATAGACGGATCAGTCTGGGTAATGACATACCAGAGGGAATCGACGGAATTCACGTTTCTCAATTCTGGTCAATCAACACAGCCTCGTCACATCTATCCAATGACGTATTTCGATATCTCCTCGTGATAACACTTCGTCAGTGCCTGTCGTTTTCACCTATCGACAAATCTTGATCCACTTGGCTTCAACCGCAGGCGATCCTTCTTCCACCTGTGTCCGACACACATCCATGCTTTGGGATAATCCTTTATTTCCTCGTTCTAATCCAATTTCATTTCAGGCCATAACGAAGTTTCCAGAAAAAAGAAAATTGATGCTGATTCGTTGTCGTTCATAAGACAATCGTTCTTATTTCGTTTATAAAACTAGACAAGTGCGAGCCTAATTCGCCCACCGAGGGTTCCGTACAAATTTATAGGTACATATTATTTATAGTACAGGAATCTAGTCACACAGTTTTTTCGAGTTTTTTTTAAAGATTTAATTACATATGTATAGTTTTGAGACTTTCCCTATACTTGTACTATAAGACGTTATTACTGGCCAAATTTCTTAGTTCTAGGTCAACGGACAATATCCTATAAATTTTGATTCCCTTGAGAGTTGAAATATACGTTTTTGTGCGGCATAAACGGCCGTATCTTCTTTTTACGTTTACTTAGAAGTTTGACTTTACAGAGCTTCAAGGGACTGTAGACCTGGGTATATGGTTTTAATTTCAACTCGATATCACGCGTTCCCGAGATAAAGCGACAAACAAATGAACGGACGGACGGATTGACGCACAACAAAGTGATCCTATAAGGGTTCTACTTTTTGAGCTATGGAACCCTAAAAGTGGTGACTATAATGTGCAAATATAATATTGCATTATCGATACATTCTTTTTACATTTCAGACCTTCTGTCTACGAAAAAATAGTATTCGTGTCCACTGGTTTCCAAGCGAAATCGTTGAGCAGCCATTTAAATTTGGTGTGAGAGTAACTAGAGAGAGAGAGAGAGAGAGAGAGAGAGAGAGAGAGAAAGAGAGAGGGGCTAGAGAAGAAGAGAAAAAGAGAGAGATTGGATATGTACATCCCGACAGTTTAGCAAAGTAGTTAGTTGAACGCATATAGAGAGCGGTGAGATAGTCACACGTAATGGATGTTGGAGGATCAACCACTATAGTGTCTTGTGTGTGGTTCTCTGCGACCATACAGACTATGGCTTTCGGACTCATTTGCCGACGAGTGTATTTAGTCGTCGTTCGGTCTCTCCTGCGCATTACGCATGCACATGTATAGTTCAAATATGCACATATACCCACGCCCTTATAACAGTAATTGAACTGCGTATCACTACAGGTGCTACCACATTTTTTACGGTATTCCTGAAAGCTTCGGTTTTGTTTAACCCTTCAATTTAACCCGTTATTTTATTTAACCCTTCGGAGATTCCGTAGGACTTACTTATTCAGACATACTTGCCAAAAAATATTTGTTTGGGTTTGATGCGTTTGTCCAAAATATTTATGAGCCAAACGTCAATGAAAGTCGTATTATTGGTTATTGCTTAAATTGCTTCAATTTTCGTTAAAAAATATGATGAAAATTCTAGAGTCCGGACGTATCTATCTAATTAATAAACAAAATACAAGAAACATTGACAGTGCTCATAGACGTTGGTAGTCTCGACCGTCGAATGAGCCGTTGAAGGTCTCCGCTGAACCCCCCACCCCCCTCCCTCCCCGCCGGTAGTGGACATTCAACCACGAAGAGTCCTTACGTGTCCACGATGTTACGAGAACCGCACATTTCATGTCTCGTAAAATGGAGTATCGTGTATAACTGAGATATAGGTAAGAAGGGAAAGAGGGTGGATCAACCACGAGGGGTTGAAAATGTTCTCTTCGATATTCGTGGAAACCCCCTATTCAGGTTGCTCGTCAGTCGTCATTTTTCGCTCCTGTCCGAATTCAACTCTGACCATTCCCGTCCCTCATATTTTTTCTTTGGACCAGTTCACGAGGGGATATAACTTCGCGTCCCGAATATTCAATGGTAATAAATCCGCGAACTACTCTGTGGTGTTTTTTTTTTACTTTTATTCAACGCATGCGAGGAAAATAGGATAGCGACCCCTTCGGGCGACTGGTTGCTTACAAAATCCGTCAGTTATTGGACGGACCAGGATCGATGGAAATCGAAGAAGGTAGGATTGTATTAACACAAAAACGGGAAGGTTACGCAATAGCGGAGCATATTGGCAACGTTGGGTCAAGTTTTGGTGGTCGTAATAGTCGAATAGGGGTAGTAGAGGTCCCGGCGAATGTTGATGGATAACGGCCACGTGCCGCAATGGATGATAGGTTGGCGATGGTAGATATCGTACTGGAAGCACGGGACGCGGAATTTTATGAGCGTTTAGGGTAGTGATGGCACTTTTGGTGTCAGTTTTCGTTATATTGGACTCAGTAGGGTGAAGCCATGCTAGGTTTTCAGTCTGTTTAATTTTCCCTCATCGAAATCCTTTCTATGACTAATCGGGTAGGATTCAGATTTGGAAAAGCATGTAATTGGGATGTATTTAGTTTTCACGTTTTCAGAAGCTGGATGTTGATCCGTATTGTATGCCGTCGTCGAAATTTTTAATTGATTGGGAAGGATGTATTTCGGTTGAAGTAATTAACGAGGCAATCCGATATGATCATCAAGATGTAACTTTATTGTTCCACCCAACGCTAATGCTTTCTTGAATTTTGCCTCGAGCTTGAATCTTCCCCACTTTAGCCAGATCGACCTCTTGAGGTGGTTCTCTTCGCCTCGTTTTTCAACTTCCCCTTCATCGAAGTCCGAACTCCGTGGACGGCAAGTTATGTGGCTGCAGTAATGATTTTATAATGGCAAACCGAGTCTGCCTCGGAGATATACGTTCAGACGCGACAGCCTTTTCCCTCCATTTCTCTTCGATCCGTCTACTCTTAGTCTTCATCCTCCTCCATCACTTCCTCACCCTCCTCCTATCCTTCCCTTATCTCATCCATCTGTTGCAAAGATTCTTTTTCTCGGCGATAGTTCAATGGGCAGGTAACCGGTGGAATGAATGCGGGACTGATCGAGGCGGACAGCGCGAGCACAATGAGCGAGTACTCCAGTCTGAGCCTGAGCCACTTTATCCAAGTTTACAATTAAATATGGCGGCGAAGCAAGCGTGGGGCGAGGAAAAAAAGGGATTGGATTACTATCATTCATTGTCCGAGAAAAAAAAGTCGACAGGCGCTTCAACCTCGTTCAATTGAGCAGTTAGGCTACTGCGTTGACCAAAACATCAGTGTTATCTACATTGGGACGAGGTTATCCTTTCCAGGCGAAAAAAATGATTTCGCGATTTTTGCCCTATATATTAAATAAATACTTTTGGAAATGGGTTTAAACGTATTTTATTCTTCGATCAATAGAAAGAAATTCAGAATTTTTTATTTTTTAAAAATAAAAAACAGCGGATCTCGGTCTCGTCAGAAAAGAGAGTCTTCAATTTTTTTGTTTTCCGAAATGACAGGCGTTCAGAAAAGAACACAATATTCTCCCCTGGACGTAGAAGATTCATCACTTTCATTACATTCATTACGTTCGTTGCCAACATGAATTTTGGACGAAAATAATATTGGACCTTGAATTTTAGTTGCTCGGAGCAACTTCTCCATTTATACGGTAGCCCAACCTCTCCGTAAAATTAGTGCAACAGGTGGAAACCAAAAAAGGCACCATGAAAACGAAATGGACACTCCGTAAACGTAATACACATGGAATTAAGGGAAAGCCAGAAGTTGAGGAAACGACGAACGCTCGTGAGTCGCGTTCGATTGATACTAGCAGGGGATACTGAGACGACACTGAATCAACATAGGCGTGTGCTTATTTTACATTTACATATGACCGTATACGTGGAATTCGGATACATAAGTATAGCGAATCTATGAACTATCGGCGATGGGAGGAGCAATTACGGATAACGTAAAGTCGGAAACAATTAGCCACGTGCCCTTTCCCTGCATAATTAAATCGTGATATATACGTATGGACATATTTTATATATGTATGTATCATTTTATACATATACATATATATCGGCACATCCTCGCGCGGACACAGAGCTATATTGTTGTAGTGCTGTTCGTCGATTGGATTCGGTTTTAATTGTTTCCGGTCTCTGGTAGATCCGCCACTGCGCATGTGTGACCGCGTGCGTCCGTCAGTGATCCTGCAGTACATTGTGAGAAATATTTCGAATATAACGTATCTAAAATTTCGCGATTGGCAAACCGAAATTGCCGGAGGCCGCAAATTTTCGATACACCTATGGGGCTTTCCGCATCGCCCATATCGAAGATTCCTCGAACAATTTGGAAACGAAAAATACGCGGTCGTATTTCAATCATGATAGTTAACCCAAACAATGAACCCAAGCAAACCCAAACAAAATATACGCAGGTATATTACAGTCTTAAAAGTAATCCCACACAACAGACCCAGACAAACCCCACTAAAAAGTTCGTAGGCATATTGCAGTCTCGAGAGTAATCCCAAACAACAAACCGAAACAAACCCAAACAACAAATACGCAGGCCAATTGCACTCTTGCAGGTAGCCTTTTAGGTTTGATTGTGTTTGTATGGGTTATTAATTCGAGTTTAGAACGAGGAGAACAATTTTTCTTTCGAAATATCGTTACGTTTTTGGGGCTGCAAGCTAAAGTTTTTTTTAAAATAAATAGCAAAGGGTGTCAAACTCTCTTTAAATTTTGTCAAATTAATTCTCTTCTTTTGTACCCAGTATTGGGTCACTCATTGCTGCACCATTTACCTTACTCGTAATTCAGACTTCTCGGTTACGGATTTTTTTCCAGTGCAGTTTACGAAAATTTACTTTTTGAAGGAACACTTTTTGAACCGTTAGAAAATGAAGAAAAAAAAAACAAGAACTATCGTGCTGGGAATTCCCTATGCACACGAATATAGATATTTACCCGGGTAATCTATATGCAATTATGAGAGTGAACGAAAAAAAAAAGAAAAAATGAATCGTCGCGGCACACACGTTTTGTATGGCCAAAGACCCGACAATATTTTTTTTCCCTTCATATTTCTCGCACACGCCTACACTCTCGCGCTGGATGGTCGTGCTCTCGCTCGTAACTCGTTATTCTATTCCGTTTGCATATACCACTGTCCACGATTTCGTTTCATCGGTATAATAGACTCAAGCAATTTCGACCAACTGCGCCGCAACGAGAGCGAGAGAGGGGTGGAGGGAAAGGGAGAATATATGACAATTTTGCGAATCAGAGAGCCAAAAATAGAATAGTATATATAAATATATATACATACATATACCTATATACACACGTATTTTCTTCCACCACTGGGATGTATTTATTTCAATTCAATTAAATCCATATATTAAAAACGTGCATGGCAAGCTTTCTTTCATAACTATATATATATATATATATATATATATATATATATATAGTTATGTTTATTATTATAATATTCTCAATTAATAGTAATAAGTATAAATTATTATTAATTTATACCGATCCGTTGGCCGTGCGGATTAAGGAGCGGCTAGCGGCCAGCGGATCGGGAGGTCCCGGGTTCAAACCCCGGTAGCGGACGAGATTTTTCTTCGGAATTTTTCGATGAAACTCGTTCCGCGGCCGGGAGGGTGAACTTGGAACCGACTGTACTGGCATAAGTTTTCCGCAGTTACCCTATGCCAGTGCTAGAAATGGCACGGTGAATACGGTACAGAGGGGGTAAGTCGGCAGCGGCCGCAAGGGGGGGGGGGGCAGGAGAAAACGAGATGGCGGAAAAAACAGGGGGCAGAGAGGAGAGAGAGGTGCCGTAAAAATTCAAAAGGGTACAACTAATATTATATAAGTATTACATATAAGTATTACAACTAATATTATAGAAGTATATAATAAAAATAAAGTCATGGTTGCATTAACAATCGCAATAACCCAAACAAATTTCTGGGCAAGAGACAGAGCGAGAGGAGGACATGTCGAATATAGCATTTATTCGATAAATACAAATCCAAACGCCACGCCCATGAAGTGCGACCTTTTAGTTGCAACTCTGTGTGAACGTGTCGATAAATTCGAGTTGAAGAAAGTCAGGAGTGCAACTAAAAATAAACATAATATTGATAATGTACATGAAACTTCAGTAACATCGAATGGATAAGGGAAGTGAGAAAAATTCCTCAGCGTTGCATCCTGATTCAATAATTAACTCGAATCTTGATTCACTCTTGGCAACTTATTTATGGGTATGTCGATGTTGAGTGATCGCGAGTTTGGGCTCACGCCGATCTGGCGTTCAACGACCCCGATGTATTTTGATTTTTAATCGTCGATCACACGAGACTCGGATACGCGATGGAAGGTCGAATGCCACGTTCGTTGCGTGTGAAGTCATTACTTGCGATTTTTTTCTTCGGGTCTGCTTGGGTCTGTTTCATACATTACTGAAAGTTTGCAATTTTTTTTTGTTATGCATTTGCGGATTTTTTCCGATTTACTGGTGTCTTTTTGTATAGTTAATATTTTATTATGCGTCTCTTTTACGACCAAAATATGCGTTGCACAAAAAAATGTTTTATACAAAAGTTACATGATTTATAAGGCTACATTATGTGGTGCATTTATTTTTTTTATAGGTGGAGGCGCTTTGAAGATGAAAAGGTCAACTTCATTTATTCAAATGTAATGCTATATTTTTTTATAGCGTAATATGGCAGAATATCGAATTATGAATAACAAAAGTATTGTAAACCTTTACTAGCCCTAGAATTAATAGCTAACGAGTAATTTCATTTTATTACCTTGAGTACAGTGAGTGAGTAGATATTTCGTGAAGAAAATTTTAAAGTTATAAAGTAAAATTACTCGTTATCTATAAATTCTAGGGCAAATAAAGGTTTATACTTTTATACTCGGAATACGATACTATCATATTACGCTATAAACATATAGCATTCCATTTGAAAAAAAAGTTGACCTTCAAATCTTCACCTATACAAACAAAATATATGCACCATATAGTGTAGCCTTATAAACCATGTAACTTTTGTATAAAACAATTTTTTGTGCAGCGCATATTTTGGTCGTAAAAGATGTGCACACGTTACGTGGTCTACCCTGTATACTTTTTATACTGAAAAAATTGATGATCTTTACGTGACAATTTCACTTGTCGAAGTCATGTCAAACAATTAATGAAAGTTGGATTCTTAAGAAACATTTTTTTAGGCCTTCCTTCAAATTCATATCAAGAATCCATAACAAACGTACATTTTTTATATTTTTTGTAGAAATAATAATAATTGTTAACAAAATAATCGCTTTTTTCAGCCCTATCTTCAAATTCGTATCAAGATTAAACAATGAACACGTAATATTCCAGGCTTTGCTAGGGACGATAACAATTGTTATAAAAATATGTAATTTTTAAATTCATCGTTATTAATTAACAATGGTAACTCGGTATATACGTTCGTGAAAAATGTATATCCAAGTTAAAATTTATTCAATCAATGTTCTTTTAATTATAAATCGAAATATATAATATCGACGTTTTTATAACAATAACTATTATTCCTACCATAAACATAAAAAAAGCACCAGTAAAAAGATGGATAATAATAGAAGAAAATAGGTATACCTATACATATATATAAATAATTGTAAATATTTTTACTCCGTATTTGTTTCGCATGGTTTCGTTCAACAGAAATGTAGCGAATCCTAAGTTTCATAGAGACAACGTCAATAAACATAACGAAAAATATGCAAACTTTTGACTGCCGTGTAAATAAACATCTTCTCATTCGCCCCGAGTTCTTTAACCGGATAAAGTGCGTTTTATTTGCTCTTGGAATTTCGCACGAACGAAGGAGCGCAAAATGAGTGCTCGCAAAAAAAAAAAATTCTCGAAAATTCTCGGGAGATGCACAAGTGCATGCAGATGCATGCCCCGTGAGAAAACGAGCACACTTCGCGAGGCAAAAGATGCAAATACGCAATTTGCGCAGTAAAAGAAAGAAAAAAGGAAGAACGTTGGGAAAGGCAAGAAAAAAAAAGAAATAACGAGAAATTCGGGCCTGTCGTGGTGGCTCGGTAATAACCACTTACTTGGGAAACAGTGCGCAATCGCGACCATGAGACTCGCAACGACGAGAACGCTCAAATGCCATCCCTTCATCGTGACACCGGCTTGATTTTTTTTTATTTCTCGTACGTTCACTATCGTCGTTCCCTCTCGACGAAAAACCAAACAAATTGGAACCCACTTTTTTTAAAAATCTCTTGCGAAAAGCTCGTTACACTTCCTGCGATGATTTTGAATTTCGTCAAATGCGAATTACGATAAATAAACAAAAAGGAACGCGATACGGAATAGACGTCGAGTTGAAGGACGTCGAAAATCGTCAAGGTCACTCTCACCCGAACAAAAAAATTGCTTGTTATGAATCTTTCCAGAAACAAAAATAAATTCGAAGTAGTAACTTATTGCGTTGGGCAGACTCGTAGATTTCGTATACACGAGATTCTCTCTGCGCGAATCGCGGACAACGTTAGCACGGTAAAACACTGTTACGTTCTGACTCGAAGGCTCCCGCTCTGGCCTACGTTATATGTACCCTCCTGTATTGCCCCGACTGGTTTCTCGGCCAATCGGAATCACCCGAATCTATATACATATACTCGCCAAGCTTCTTCGACTTTGTACACGTCATTCTCGGCGTTCGCAATCGCTTCTCTCCCGTTCTCGAAAAATACGAGACCAATCGGCACGGCTCGTTAAATCGTAGACAAACATATTTTTTTGTCGAGAATATTGGATTTTTCCTTCGAGAATATTCCATATTTATTTTTTCGAGCGTATCCGATATTTTATTTCGCGAGAATATTAGATATTTCGTTTCGCGAGAATTTTTATAGAGAATTTTCGTCATTTTTTACGAACAATCTTGAAATTTGCTTTCATGAAAATTGTTGATATTTACTTTGTTAACAATTGTCCAAATTATATTTTTCGTGAATTTTCGAGAATGTTTATTTGTCATCATTTTTCATAATATAAAAACAGAAGATTTTTAACTGCGTTCTAGATGAAAGTGAAAATAAATTTGGCATGGAGGCCTTTCGGGAAATACAATGTTTTTAATAATTTTCATTGAAAAAAATGTGCTTCAATTAAAAACAAAAATGTATATTATGATCCAGATGGCTAACGAATATTCTAGAGGTAATTTTTGTGCACGTGGAAGTTTGACTCATCGAGTTCTGGAAATTACGAAGACGACAAATGTTTGACCTTTCTTGATGCTAGCACACGTTCCAATTTACACCTACACTATGTACCACGAGAATGCTTCGTTTTCTATTTCCCAACGATCGCTCCAAGATAAAATTATTTGTTGTACATGTGACAACTCGTGAGTCACTATTGAACAGTGAAACCTTGAAACGACAGACGTAACAATTATAGGTATTCTCAAACTTCAAATAGAAAAAAGAGGAGATATTAACGGCATGAACTATAATGAAAATAATTTTAAAAAACAATGCAAATTTCATTCAGGTATTATTTTCTGCAAAACTGTAATATTTTTTAATCTTAAGACACGTAAGAGGAGAATACGAATATCTATAAAACAATTTGTCAACATACTTAAATAGTAATACTTTCGATTTAAAAAAAATGCCATAAAAGCGGACGTATAATTTTCGAGATAATAATTACTAATACAAATCTGACTTCGAGTATACAAGTTAAAACGGTGTGTACACGCACTGTATTCATGCAGCTCATATAGTTACGCATTCCTAATAATACCGTGTACATGTATATAGGAAGGCAACACCGCTCTTCTCCCTCTCGCGGAGATATCTCCCTCTTTCTCCTGTACGGTAAACGGGCAGCTGCATAAACACGGCTTCGTCCTCCGCGTGTCTCCCTGTGTAGGAAACATCCCCCTTTCTCTCCCACTTTGCTTTCCACGTTTCTATGTATTTATATATATAAACATATACATATATATATATAACCCGATTACGAACACAATCACAAACGCTTGGCAATTCTCTCTCGTGTCTCGCTTACGCGTATTAGAACATCCCTGTTAGCTTTAAGCTATATACACAAGTTTCAGGCTGCGGGGGTATGTTGGATGGAGGGGGGGGGGGGGGGATAGCATGCCTTGGTTGGGAAACACAGCAACTCTCTATCACGATAAGGAAAGGTATATCGTAGGTAATATATTAACGCTGGGTGAGACCATCCTGGAGTCTTCGATCATAACACCGGTGGAGTCTCCTGCAGCGGAAAAGGTGGGTAATGGTCGGACTGGGTGAAAAATCCTCCCGTATTTGTCAGCGATCAATTTCGGATCTCATTTTTTTTTAGCCGAAGACTTCATCGCTCCCGCTATGAGAAAGAATTCTCTTTTCGGTCTGATGATGTCGTTACCCTCACTTTGGTCCTGAACTCGTTTTTTTCGGTTGTGTGAGAAGATGGGACATTTCCGGACTTCCTGGTTGAACTAGTCGTGGAAAGGGGTATTGGGACGGTTGGATTTACTTTTTCACTGTTCGGAATTGTTAATGCGTATATTGGTTTTTTACAATTTTGTTTTTTTTTTTGAACACGTGATTTCTTAAATATACAAAATGAGCACATCTTTCGGTGTCGTAAATTTTCGTTCAGTAAATTGAAGGAATTTCTTTTAGCAATTGATACATGTTTGAGGACATTTTTTATCCATTGGGTTATCAACTCAGATGTTGGAAAACGATTTTTATTCACTGTACTATTAATTCAATTGTCGAAGTTTTTTTTTGTTATTTAATAGTGGAATTAGTTTATATTTCGTGGAAAAGTAAATGATTTTCCATTCGTAGATTAACTCTCGAGTAAATAATTTACGATTATAAACAAATCTTGAATTAAGTTACACAAATTATATTTCATTCAAAATATTCGCCTTTAAATTTAAGTTATATTTTTCAAATCCGTATTTAATCAATAATGCAATTAACTCGGATATCACGCAAAGGCGATTTTCAACATGAGAAATAAATATGTGGATTACCAATTTTGAAAGGAAACACAAAGTGTTTCGAAAAAGTTTCAGGAAAGAAAACAGGTTATCAGAAATAGTGAAGCAAATCTTTCAAATTTGTTCTTCCTGATTTTTTGCTTGTTTGTTTTTATATTCTTTGAGAATGAAAAATGAGAAAAACGACGTAAAAATGGGGTAGCGAAAAAGCACACGAGAGCGGAAGGAGAAATGCAGAAAAAGACGTCGAGTTTCCGGTACGCATGAGCATATGTAGAACACACCTGGTACACGGGCGAAGATGCTCTCATCCCCGGAGAAATTTCCCGATAACCGGAGCTTTCATAACACGTCTCTTTTAACCGCAAAAGATCGTACGGTTGGTCCCTGCGCGCTGGTTCTGGGAGAGAAATCACCTGGGCGTTTTATGAATATTATGAAGTATGAATCTTACGTTTTTGTCACGTTGCTTCTTCGGAGCAAGCAACTCCTGGCGTACATGGAAACCTGCGGGGCTCCAATTTTCTATGCATATATTGCATCCCGCATTTAAATTGCAGTGAAACTGCCCGAGGGTAGTTCAGTGCAACGATGAAAAATGTTGACGCTCGTCCGCAGGAGCAACTCCAAAACTCGAATTTGGCGAATCTTGACTAAGCTTGGAACATTATTTTAGCTCGAACGAGACTAATATATTCATTGATTGCTGATCTACCTGATCGATTTAAAATCGATATCGACTTTTGATATTCCATTAATTTTGTTGTTAGATGTATCAAAAACGAAAAGCCACGAAATTAATCATTAATTATTGAAAGACCCGATTTTTTAATTCGCCGGATTATAAATTTGATTTTTTAAATATAAATTAAATGTGTTCCATTATTATCATGCTATTATTGTTATTTTTTTATTAAATGTTAACTAATTAATGCATATTTTTCTTATTATATTATTTGGGTTTGTTGTTTTCGTTATTATCATTGTTATCATTATTATTCAAATTTTTTAAATTAGTTCTTAAAAGTCTCGGTTTTGTAATCAGCAGAATTATATATTTATTTGAGGTATTCGAGGAATTTTTTGATAAAATATGCTCGTTCGAGGCTAGAAACGTGATCTATTTTGGTACGCTTGTTGCTGTACGAATATTTTATATACAGCTCGAAGAAATAGAAACTCTGTTCCGTAGTAACCCAAATACACCCAAACTCTACATTATATAAATATAAACCATCTTTTAACGATATTTCAATGAATTTCTTTATATAAATATAATTTCAGAAAAAATGCTATAGAATTTTTTATAAACAAAAAAGTCAATACGCATTATTTTTTTCTACCATTGCAATTTAACGTTTGCTCTTTACCACCACACTTTTGAGAACGAAAAATTCACAGTTCGCTGTTGAGCAGCGAGCGTAGCAAAGTCTGGAGGCTTTTATGGAACGATTTTTAACCCGTTCGATGTCGGTAGAATTTACGAGAACCGAATATTCCGGTACAGGTTTATCGAAGTGGTGACCTTGTGACTGGCACTCGTTACGTGAATAGAATATACGTCGGGTGTTTGGTGGCCTCGTTATTGCATTTTACCGATACCTCCAATCTCGACTACCGATACTCCGTTCGACGTTTTACTCCCCATCGTGAAAAATTGTATGGTTTTTTTTTATTTAAAATGCATTGACTTTTTTATTTCAAGAATTCAAGATTTATATATTCGATGGCTGGATTTCCTTATTTGTGGTGCTTTATTGGCGTGCTTTTATCGTTACTTCGAGAAACCATTAAAATTTGAATGCTGAGATCGATAGTAAATCAATAAAGAAAATGCGTTCGTTTGGCTGATCACGACACACCTCATCCACTGGTACCATCTCGTCGCTATAACTGTACCTGCTTTTTTTTTAAACTCTCAGCAATGCGGTATTTTTTACTGGTCGGTTCGCGACGAACTCGCGCGTATCGACGTTATTAACGCGTGTTAACACGTACGAGTAACCGCAACGGAACCCACCACGCTACAACGAGAAACCCCAAAACCTGTTAACGTACCGGTGGCGAGACGAAAATGGACAACGACACCGCGAAAACAGAGAACACATGTCTGGCCCTCGAGAGCCAGTGCTCGATAAAGAGCCATTTACAAAGCTTTACGTCTCGTTGCATCTTGAAATTGACTACTCAAAATGAAAAAACAAAGAAAAAGCGTCGATCTTTTTTTTTTAATTTAAATAAAAGCAAACCCAAACAAGCTGCTGAAAATTAAAAAAATGCAACAAAGAAAAAGTTTCGATATATTTTTCCTAATTCAAACAAACGCAAACCCGAACAAAACAACTCAAAATTAAAAAAAAAAAGCCTCGACAGTTATTTTCCAATTCAAACAGATCTAAACCCAAACAAACTACTCAAAATGAAAAAAAAACAAAGTAAATGCCTTGATTTTTTCTTGGTTGCATTTTTTTGTTATGTTTAATTCCAGAATTCAAACTGTCATCCAACAATTTGATAAACTGCTCCAGATTATTAATTCCACAATTCGAAAATGTTATCCGTATATTCAATGAATTTAATAATACTTTTTCGAAACTCATCGAAAATTAACGGTTATAATATTATTTATTTGTTTTTTTGTAATTAAATAAAAATTATCGGCTTCGAAAAAATGCAAAATTATCGACCCTGACGATGGAAAATTCCAGTCCATGCTCGTTGTTCCAATGGATAGATTCGTTTGTCAGGAACACGCACGACTATAGTTTGTAAGTTTCTTTGTCCGCACTCTTATTCAACAAACTGTACGAGGAATTCGAAACCGGTCGACTGTCTCGCTGAAAAATGTCAACACATTTATATCATGATGCACTTGCATATGTCTGTACGAAACTGCGTTCTATTTTTAGATACACAAGATGACAATTAACTAATCTTCCAAAACATGAAAATAGTTAATGTTTTAAAGAAACAACGTTTTTCGATTCTTCTAAAAAATTTTTTATTCTTTTAGGAAAAAACGTTTGTCGATTTTTCTCGAAAAAAATGTTTTGCGATTCTATTAGATAAAAAAATGTTCTTCAACTCTTCTAGAAATAAATGGTTTTCGATTCTTCAAGAAAAAAAATATTCCCGATTTTTCTAGAAAACAATGATTTTTTATTCTTCTGGAAAAAAATGATTTTCGTGTGCTGCGGTTTGAACGAGCAGCGGTAAAATTCTTATCAATCCGGGAATACCCGCAGGTCGAAGTGGTAAACGCCGGTTGAGTAGATACGTACCAGCATTGTCAGTCCCGTCTTTCCGACAAACAAAAACGAACACACGTAAGGAGTGGTTCGAAGAGGAGCCCCGGTGGGGATAAACATAGTCGTAACGGGGCTTTCTCGGCTTGAATGTGATGTTCTTGCATGTGCATCTGCGATGCTTCCAGTTGGAGCCTCTTTCACGATCGTAGCGAGGTCAACGCGAGGAAGATTATGATGAGGAAGAAAGAGAGAGGGAAACAAAGAAAAAGAGAGAAGACCGTTTACATGCCAAAATATGCACCATTGCACAGTATATTAGTGCAGCATACGTACTCTGTGTGAAGTAACTTCGACCCCTAAATGACCCGAGAGCTTCTACTCGTTCCTGCGAACTGCATGATAAGAGCAAGAGGGAGAGGGGGGCCGAGAGTAAAAAAGAGAGAATGAAAAAGAAAGAGAAAAAATGGAGAAAGAGAGAGAGAGACATGAAGGATGCAACATTATTTCATATTGAAGGTGAGAGATAGGTGGAGTCTGAATGGGATAGGGACAGAAATTCGACTATTAACTCGCGACCCGAACCATAACGTACAATTTTTTTTCAGTCATTTCCTCTTTATTTGACCTTTCTTTAGCGCTCTAGATTTTGCCTCGTCTCTCTTTCTCTATCTCTCGCTCTCTCTCTTGCTCTCCCTCCCTCTCTTTCTCTCTCTCTCTCTCTCTCTCTCTCTCTCTCGCTTCCTATGCATGTACAGATAAACACACTGGTGCCCGCACACAGGCGCACATTCGTGGTCCCCTAACATTTAGACATAACCAGAGATAAGTTCTATTTTATGCGACAGTCCGATGGCCCGTGCAATGTTGTTCGGAGTATATATTCGCTTTTATCAAAACCGGCGCTGAGACTTCTCGATCGTCGTTGTCGCGCTTTCACGGTAGCACTGCAGATACCGCAGCTGCGAGGGAGAAATGCAGAACGTGAAAAAGACGAGAAAGTAAAAAAAAGAAAAACAAATACTAAAAACAAAAAAGTGTCAATGGTAACTTTTTTCGGCTCGTTTAGTCGCCTCGTTGGCATTAGATCCATTTATTAGTGGCGAACTATGGATGCGAGGTAAAAACAAATATTGGCTCGTGAAAACACGCTCAGCGTTAATTAATGATATCGATGAAGCGTGCTCGAAAATAAATTTATCGCGTGGACCCGAATGTTCGATTGTTTGTGCCGCGTCGAAAAATATTTGCGGCTCCACATCGACAGAGTGTTTCCAATAATGAGTATCGAGAAAATAAGTTCTATAACGCTATACACAATGGGAAATATTATGGGATGATAAAAAAAGATTTCTTTTATCAGAAAAAGACTTTCTGGAAATTTCCGGTCTTTTTTTTGAGTCCTCACGTGACGACTTTTCAATGATACTCGGATTGATGTTGCACGAATGGACTCCGTGCCCGTTCATTCTGTTTATACCGCTTCCAGCAAACCTTGCAACCAATATTCATTGGAAAACCGGTTCTGCGCAAATCCTGAATGCCGATGAAGCTGAGCTCTTCGTCTTTCTCTATTTTTCAGTACGTTTCTAGCCAATCGACAATTTTTGTTACGGTTATCTCGATATTCTCGCTTCTCCAATCTACTGGTGTTTTTTACTCTAAGAACTTCGTGTTCCGGAGCACTGAAGCCTCCATCGCGTTTCGACGTGAATTCCAAGCTCTTCTAGCACGACGTTTTCATTTTCGTTTTTTTCCCTGGCGAATGCAGCAGCTGACACGCAAACGCACTGCACGGAGAGATCGACGATCGAGGAACCCGAGAAGTGGGTATACTTTTGCATTACCGCGTGGCGACGAAAAATCGACCCACACCACTTCGAGGTATTAGTCTCCTGTGAAAAAAAAGTATGTCGCTCGTTCCCTGAGGCAACTCAAACTGAAGAGGAAGTTCCAACCTGTGCTGGAGGAATGGGTGATTCAACGTGAATTTGTGATTCCAACGATAGAACTGCTAGTCTGGATTTATTTGAAAGTTCGTATGCCTATTTAGTGCAAAAGTAGATCGCCCTTCACTGACGCTTTTCTTTTTAAATACTTTTTCATTGGATATTCGTTGTAAGAATTATTATGTCATTTTCCTTTGAACAATCACAAAGCATAAACTTATTTTGGTAAAGGGAACTGATCACAAAGGAAAATGTATACCTAGGGAAAAAAGTTCTGTAAAGATTTAAAATATAAATAGAAAAATCATAAGTAAAAAAATAATTCTCGAGAAGTCTGATTATGTCCAAAAACAAATATGTACTAATAAGTTATTCTTAAAAAGTTTGATTATTCTTGATAATTGCAAATTATTCTAAATTGTTTTTGTAAGGTCCGATTATTATTAATTATACCCGCATATCCTTAATTAGCTTGAAGAAGTCTGACTATTCTTCATACGTTCAATTTATTCTTAGTTATTCTCATTAATTTTTAATTATTCAAAAGAAGTCCTACTCAACTATCCTTGAGAAGTCCGATTATTCTTAATTATGCTCATTAATTCTGAATTATTTTAATGACGTATGATTATTCGTTGAGGCTTAATTATTTTTCTCAAGAATTATTAGACTTACACGTACAAAAGCACAAGTCTAATTGTTCTTCAAACTTCTTTCAGAATGCACAGTAAAAAAGTACAACGTCGAATGAGTAAAATGTTTAAAAATGTCAAAATATTATCAATGTTCGACTTCGGAGCAATGAAACGTTCTCACATCTCAATGATAATGAGAGATGGCGCGAGTCTCGTGTTATTAATAGAATCGAACTCCGATAGCCGGACGTACATTAGTGCGTCGTCAGACGGGAGTGCACTTGATACCGAGAAAGTTCGAGAAGACAATGAGAACGTGTGCACCGGATTCAGCGCGGTAGTAAGCATTAAGCGGCAAGTGGATGAAACCAAGGACGCTAATGCGCCGCCTCTCGGGCTACAGCCTTGCGTGAGGATGCATCTACGTGCATCGAGAAATATGTACGCAGCGCAATCCCAGTTTCCTTGTGTTCGTGAGATAAAGTTGATCGTAAGCAGGAAAGCGTAGCCCCTGGATTTAGCGACTTCCGTCGGAGCTCCCCACCAACATTATTCCTATATGGGAACATTGCGAGTTCGCAGTGATGTATTTTCCCCATTAGCGAAATTACGTCCTCCCAAAATACCAGTTTTGGAATCATTTATTTTTTCAAGATTTTTGGAGATTTGAAAAATTATAGGATTTTTGGGAGTGGGAATGTGAATCATCGTAGTTTTAGACCTCACCTGGTAGTATCATATGCAAATCGTAATTAGCTAGTCGTTTGAGATTTTACTGGACGAATATCAAAAAGTCGTCAAAATTCTTGCTGATTTGCGGGAAATTAATACAATAATACGTGAATAATCGTATAGAATAATACGTGAGTTATTGTTAAATTTTTTGATAATTATTGATAATAATAAATTTACTTGAATTATTATAGGAAGTGAAAAACTAACATTTGTTTAAGTTTAAGTTTGTTTGAGTTTGTTTGGGTTATTAATTAACGAAATAGACATTTGTCAGAATAAATTTATTATTAAAATAAGTATTCGTAAGGCTAAGCATGTACAACACGATCAAGAATTGTAAATTGACAATTTCCCCATTTTTCACACACTTTTTGCCCGATGGTCCACCCAGTAATTCAACTAGTAACCACAAACTAGTAATTATCCAATCTCGAAATCGTGTTTGGGTAGAGAAAATTGGTGGAAAATCAGTGTCTCACTAGATTGTCAGCTCCAACCGAGCTAACCGTTGCTCAGTTCGTATGATTTAAATTCCTCGGGCCAATTACCAGAGTGTAACTCAGATAAGCTGGCACAATTTTGACTGTTGCATGCAGTGGAGAGCTTGAGTGCTTTTCATCACCGCTAAAAAGCAGTTGCCGTCACTGATGATATTTTTAGATACACGTGGGACCAGCAGTACATCCATACTTGAAGTTTTCAACGTATGCCGTTGTAGGTTAGGTTTTCAAGGTCTTCGAAACTATTTGTCGACCTAATATAGATTTTCTATGGGTCGAGCTTTTTTGTTAAATAAAGTAGCTTTTCGAATTTCGTTGGCTACGTACGTTCATTTTTCAGTGTTTATTTATTTTAAATTATGTCGGTACATATGACCCCAAAATGTGTTGACACTATCAGCCATTTTGCGTATTTAGTTTGTTTTTGATCCATACAACGGTTAGGCGTGTTTTGGTGTGCTTGGCGATTTGTTTGCTATAAAAAATGATAATGCACCTGCTCACGCATCGTTGCTTCTTCATGATTGTTCGGCAAGAACAACATCGTAATCATGGCTCAGGTACCGCACTGATCGGACTTCGTCCCCTGCTACCAAGTTTCTATTCACCAAGCCAAATCCGGTCAATTGTAACTTTTTCCGTTCCAAAAACTGAAACGCGCCACGCGAGGGCGGAGGTTTGTCACTATTGAAGAGATAAAGACCCAAACAAACTCAAACCCAAACATGCCCCAACAAACTCAAACCCAACAAGCCCAAATAAACTGAAAAGAGCCACAAAAGATCGGAAATTTGCCACGGTTGAGAAGATAAAGACTAGATCGGTGGGTGAGTTCGAGGCCATACCAAAAAGTGGTTATCAGAAGTGCGTTCTAGGATTGGAAAAACCGCTGGCCCAAGTGTATTATATCTGAGAGTGTATTATATACATATATCTGAGGTGTATTATATCTGACAATGAACCCAAACAAAATAGATATTGACTCATAAATAAATACGTTCGAGAAAAATGAATAGTCAACTTATTTTTTTGTACACACTTCATACGTGTCCTACATGCCTGACGAGAAATCCACAAATCCTCTATGGAAGTCTTCAGCGTTTCAAGATCCGTGACGCTTGAAGTCGGATGATTATGCGCAGTATCACGCGTCCGATACGCTCGTCAAATACCAGCCAGCGTGTACTTAGCAAGCTGACCGGGCTCGAGAGACACAATACACGTAACAACGAATCTCGAACAGTCATCGTGGCTTTAGTCATGGCACGTGATCATACATAAAGACTACGCGATAACTCAAACCACGCTGCACTCTAAGGTCGAATAGTTTTACGTATTTCCTTTTGTCTATTCCTGTTTTTTTACGCTCACGAGGATCGGTTCGATGAATCGTATCGATTCGACCTTCCCGCTGCTTTTTTTCTGCGAATCCGCTAGTCGAATCGACAAAGGTTTTGTTCTTTTTTAGAAATTTCTCTAGCGGCTTGTTACTGGCTCTGCGAACGAAAATGGTAAACATTTTTTATTTTAGGTATTAGAAAATTCTCGAACATCCCTTTTCAATCTTTGATACCAGCCAATGTGGAAAAGTAGGAATTTTCATTATTTTTTTCCTGTACCGGAGCGTAATTAATTGAATTAAATAATTTAATTGAATTTAGTTCATTTAATCGAATTATTTAATTAATTATTCAATTACAGTTATTATTTAATAAAAATTTAATTAAAATTATGTACTTAATCGAATACAAATATGTGAATTAAAAAAATGATTTTTATATTAACTGTAACTTAAATTCAATGTTATTCAATTTTTTTTCAGTTAATTTATATTTTTTAATAATTATCTATCTTAAAATTTGTATTGATATTTGGTCACATTTCTGGCTTTTGCTGATATTATTTCTGAACGTCAATAAAATATGTCCACGTGTATCCTGATTAATTATCGCACATCTTGTTTTTCCCTTCCGCACATGCGCTGAATTTTCAATCGTTCCTCTTCTCATTTTGCTAAAAACAAATTTTTGTGATCAATTCGATACGAGGGGTCGACGGGATCCATCCATATCTGCGAACAAGTTTTCCAGATTGCGTCACCCTCCGACCCATTTAGAAGTTGTGTCAGCGCGATGCTTATCGAGGACGTGAAAGCGACGAAACTCTTTGAGCAAAACCAGGCCAAATAAATGATGTAAGTAATAACGATCGAAACCTTGCGATCGGCAACGGCAGAGTTTCTTCGAACATCTGATGAGGATGAGAGACATGGGAAACGGAACTCGAGGATTATGAAACGTGATGCAAAATATTCCGATTTTACGATAAAATACTCATTTTCACGATCATTCGAAGGGGAACAGGATGAGAACCGAAAATGTCACTCGTCAATTTGAGGGGTCTCGATATATGTGTTTGGTGCGCACATTGATTAAATGTTTCACTGGAAAAGTACTATTGAAATAATATTATAATTGTTATTATACTTCATGGAAATTATTAACCATTACACGTTTGATGTTCATACTCTTCCCGACGTCACTCAAATACGAATTTCATTTTCAACACAAATTATTTTGAATTTTCGTTCGTGGTGAAAAATTTAACGAGTCTTGGCGAGATATCAAATTACGGTAAATTTGTTATAAAATTTGATGCGTTGGAATACTATCAAATATCATTATAAAAATTGTAATTGTAATTGTAAAAATTGCAATTCTATTTATAAAATTGTAATTGTAATTATAAATATTAGAAAAATATGTAATTTTTCCTTTTATAAGCTCCAGAACCCTCCGAAACTTTTAGGTTGCATATATTTTTTTCCTAGCTTGTGAGGATTAAAATAAGACTTTGAGAGTGAATTATATTTTATGACACGTTTATAATTATCATACAGCATAAAAAATGTGGCAACTGGAATAAAGCGTGTTTCAATGTTGCAATGGATTTCAGAGCTTATAGTGCACGAATGAGAGATTAAGAGATAAGCCATGAGTAAATTCAGCTTGGACGAATTTAAACGAATTTGCATCCCTTGAAGTATACGTCCTCCCTCAAAAGAATCCATAAAGAAATAAGCCACAGGAGCAGTCACAATTTTCCTCGACTCTTCCACAATCGAGAATCGCTTTATACGAGGATCTAACGCATGTTAGTATCAAGAGCAGGAAAGGGAGGAGACGGATGGGTTGGTGAAACGGTAGAGGTTCATCTCCGGCCTATCTTGGCAAAAGACTCGTCTCCGGTTTCCAGATAAAAATTTTTGCCCCGTGACGTAAATCTTCGCTCGCTTTCGCATCCTTCTTCTCTGATCGATCGTGCCATATAAGTTCGCGAGTTCCATGATTAAACGAGATTTGTTCAAAAAATAAGGTTACTTTTCATTTTTTCTCGAAATGTAGTTATTTATACGTCAATATCTATTTAGTTTGAGTTTATTGTCAGATATTTTTTTTTGGTTTATTGTCACTTCATATATATATGGTACACTCTCAGATATAATACACTTGGGCCAGCGCTTTTTCCAATCCTCGAATGCACTTCTGATATACGCTTTTTGGTATAGCCTCAAGCTCTCCCAGCGATCCGGCCTTTATCTCCTCAATCATGGCAAATCTTTGATCTTTCATGGCTCTTATTAGTTTATTTGGGCTTGTTTGGTTTTGAGTTTGTTTGGGTTTTTATCTTATCAATTGTGGAAAATCTCCGATCTTTCATGGCTGTTTTCAGCTTGTTTGGGTTTGTTTGAGTTTGTTTGGGTCTTTATCTCCTCTGTCATGGCAAATCTCCCACCTTTCGTGGCTCTTTTCAGTTTTAGGAACGGAAAAAACATAGCAGGAGGCCAAGGCCGGCGAATACGGTGGCTAAGGCATCATTACGATGTTCTTTTTCGCCAAAACAATCACGAAGAAGCAACGATGGGTGAGCAGGTGCATTGTCGTTTTCGATAGCAAACAAATCGCCAAGCACACCAAAAGACGTATAACCTTTGTATCCATCAAAAACAAACTAAGTATTCAAAATGGCTGATAGTGTCAACATATATTGGTGACACGTATACCTACATAACAAAAGCAAAAAATCATAAATCGAATGTACGTAAACAAAATTTAAAAGTCACCTGGATCTCCAAATAAACCCAAATGGCTAACCTCTATATTCCAAGATTGCCTGGCATTAAACATTCAATGAAAGTACATCCTGTACCATATTAGCATCAAGTTCTCTGCAATGTTATTGGTTCGCCATTGAAAGAAAAAAAAAAGAAGTCGATTACAGCCGTTGCGCACTCGTGAAGACGCCGCCGGGAATGGTCGAGGGGATTTTTAATGAAAGGTAGTCCCTTGCTGTAAGACAAAGGATGACAACGCGAAAGGTATCGAAAGGGATAGGGAGCAATGGGGAGAAAGACTATTTAATCAGGCTCTAGGTACAGGAAGAGATCAAAGCTTCCTCCAAAGTCCCTGAACTGCTCTACAACAGTTGGATAATGGCAGTACCGTTCCCGTTTGTCATCTCTGCTACGAGAACCTGATACCTCAGGTTTTCCAGCAAAGCCATCCTCCAGCTCAGCTCTTTCTCATTTCGGTCTCTATCTCTCTGTCTCGCTCTCCATTCGTCATCACTCGTGGTTTTCAAGCATCGATTCTTCGCCTATTTATTTAAAGTAGAGAAAACTCAGTTTGTTAAATATGATTCGAATTCTTAGTTTAATTATTTTCCTGCAAAATGACCTTGTTACGTACCACAATTACTTCACAAACCTCACCAAATAGGAAAGCTCACATGTGTCGCCATCTTTTACGAAACTGGTCCACTATGAGGTTATTAGCTAACATTGCAGAACGTTTTTTCAAGGACTGTTAGTGAAAACCAAAAAGTTTGCTAGAGCCAACGTTGGACAAAATTGCAATGTAACACTCAGTCAACAACACGAGGTATCGTACTATTTTTCGAACGCAATCATGAACTCTTACTGAGCACAGTTCGAACCCAATAGAAACATCGTTTTAAAAAGTAAGTTTAAAGTTGTAAATCACGTGGTATATGACTGTAATAGTTCGCTATTTTTAGGGTTTCCTCACCTATTGGTATCCCTAAGTACATATAAAGACCTCCCTTTACTCCTACTTTCTCATTACAGAGGTATTGATATTGCGTGGGTCTATTTGGCCAACTGATTTCGTCCAAATATTAGTACAATGGTTTCTCAACCCGCCCTTCCCCGTTCTGTGCCCCTGGAGGTTGATGGTCATCAGGGTTGAATTGGGGGGAATTGTGTTCCACGATTTGATTGTCAGGATGTAACACGTTGTTCGCTGGGTTCCTATCGATTCGTACCTTCTTTCTTTACCTCGGTACAGTTTTATCTCCGCTTTTCGTATAAGCACGAGGGTGGATTGAAAATAAATTAGCTTTGTCGGGCGATGTTATCACTCACGCAAATGCGCGATATCTTCGTCCAATAGTGTCCTTCAGACGACTTTCAGTTAAAATGTCAACCATATCCATTCAGGAGTTTTTAGGAAAATGGAAAAAAGTAAAATCGTTTAGTGATTCTTTCTGTTTCGGGCTGTGTTAGACGTGTTTGGGTTCGTTTTGGTTTATCCGGGTTGTTAGAATTGTCTTGGTTTGTCTGAGGTGTTTTCAGGTTTGTTCAGGATTGTCTGGGTTGTATGGGGTTTTATCGGGTTGTTTGGGTTTGTTTGTGTTGTCTGGATTATTTGCGGTGTGTTTGGGTTTATTCGGTCTAGCCTGAATTGTATCTGGTTGTTTGGGTTTATATGGATATGTTTGGCTCTTCGGATAGGGATTCATCTGAAGGATGTTATCTTCTTCATAAACACCCATTTTGCAAAGTTTGACCGAATCGTAATTTTAGACAGGCTACCAAGATTAAAGCCATTAGAAGCCTGACGAGCCAAAAATAGGCTACGCTGAGAACCAAATCGGAATATTCTGGAAAATATTGCATTTTTATCTCTAGGTTTTGTTTTTTCAATGGACCCTCGTACTTCGTTTCCCTCCTGTTGTTCCCTCCGTTTTAACCGAAAACCATACGCGGAAGCTCTTTCATACCGGCATAAACGTAAAGCGTGTAAAAAACTGCTTGCTCGTGTTATCTCTATCGTTATTATATCCTGCAATTCTCTCCACCTATAATCCCCTTATTCTACCTTCCTCTCCCCCCCTAAATTCCAACCTTCGCCTCCACAACGCCTTGGCACTCTTTCCGCCATATTCACACGCCACACCTCTTTTTCTAACCTTTAAAAGTTTGCCTATCATTTTCTCTTTCTCCTCGTAATCCCGGTATGTGTTTTATACACACCAGGCTGTTCCGCGGGTTGAACATTACCGGAAAACGCGAGTCGTAACAATGCGCATCTCCACTTGTGTATACCTTGTTCGCGGCAGTGGCCCACAACGAGAGAGGTGGGCGCCAACAGTCGCCAGCTAATTTCCTACGGCACATGGAAAATTGGTGGAGGACTGATTTGTACGGCATGCATTGTACGCGCGACCGTAGCCTCATTAATATTATCTCGGGCCTCGTTAATACTATCTGTTCCGGCTACTTTGCGTTTCACATTTGCCACCTTGAAACGTCCGTTTCACGGATTTTAAATCGTGAAACAAGCGCTCGTGAGACTCGAAATCCACTTTATCAGAAGACCGTGTCAAGTAAGCGCTGTCACGCATTGAGCAGTATGGAAAAAATTGGCGACGTAATATTTTTACAACTGAAGCTTCGATCTTCCTCAAAATAATGAACGATGACACGATGCTTTTATCGTTCAATTTTGTTTCGTGATTTATCGATTTTTATTTTTCTTTTCGTATGATTTGTTGCTTGTTGTTGTGGTTAGTTTGAATTTGTCTAAGTTATTTTTTATTCGACAACGATGACGTTTTTTTTAGCCTCTGCGGTTGCCCCGGATTCAAGCGGATAACATTCTGATGCTGATCATTAGGGCTGGGTAAAAACATAAACGTTCCGTAATATTAATTTTTTTTTTTGAAAAATAAATAAATAATAAAAACAACGGTTTTTTTCCTCTCTTTTCGATGAGCCGAACATTTTTCAAGATAGCCATCGGATTTCCTTTCTCTCGAAGAGTCTCGAGAGTCGAAAGAATCTCGAGTATAAAAACGGGTATAAAAAACGGACACAATGGAAGGCGTCTTCTTCTCCCACTCTCAAAAAGCAAAAAAAAAAAATTTTTTTAAAAGGTAAAAAAGGGGCAAATCTCAATAAAAGTAAACAATAGATATCGCAAGCGCAGTCCCTCACGATGAACGCCCGAGCAATTTCTATCGCCCTCGCGTGTACACTTTCCATTGGAGCAGCTCGTACGTTACCAAAGCCCCCACGTCGACGTGTATTTATCGCGCAAACTGTAACGAGCCTATACGTATAAAATATTCCACGGTTGAACGCAACGTGAGAAATTATGCGTATACCGGAGCGCGTGATCTTCATAACTTGTGGTCCACTTCCGGTGTGACGCGGGCACAGAAATGGAAAAGAAAATTACTCGTTTCGATGATATATGACGGGTAGGTACGTCAGAGTGCGAGTGTGGACCGGTCCGATGCACACGATACGCTTCCACTCGCTACAAAGTCAATAAAACAGGAAATAAAATTGAGTATCCTCACGGACTCCGATCCCTTTTTCCTCTTCCTCTACTGTTTCACACAAATCGCCTCCCCCCTCTAGTCTTCTTTCGTGTATGGATATTGAGCGAAAAATATTTCCGCGTGTGCGAGTTCGCGCATACGTCAAATGACGTTAATCGAAAACCGCTGTGAATAACCGATGTAAATAGTGACTATTTTCAGGGACGACGTTTGGAAATGTGGACACCCAGGGACAAACGAAAAAAATCAGGCTTTAATTCTTCTTCGAATTTGGTCAATACTTTCGTAACGTTTACACCATTTTTAGAATTAACAGGATATCATTTTAAGGTATTACCAAACATGGATGGATACTAAAATTGTCGATTTTTAAAATGGTCGTTTTTTTTTAGAATTATTGTTATTGTTATCCAATGAATTTAATTATTGTTAAAATTAAAATCATTATTGTAATATTATGGAAATATTATTGAAATTATTATTGAAATGCGTCAATCATTATTATAAATACTTCAATCATTATTTATACTTTTTGGTCCATCCAATAATACCGCAGACGATTCCGGATTCCTACTTTTGATATGTTAATTTTTTTGCTCCTCTTGATTTTTTCCACTTCGTTATTGATATTTTAATAAAGATTGACGTTGGTGGAAATGTTACCAGAACAGCCAACGATTCAGAGGTAAGTAGAGCACCTATTAATTATATAAAACGAAAAACAAGTTTAAATGTAAAAATTTACAAAAACACAATATTTGACTATTTTTTATCGCTTGTTTATTATTAATTGTATTTATAAATATTTGATAGTAAATATGAATTTTTCATACGATAATAAAAGGAATTCTCGATTTTATTTTGAATATGCATATGCATATTCTATTTTCGCCAAACTACTAAAAGGATTTGTACCCTTTCAACATGTAGTATCCATTGATAATAATTAAGCTTCAATTCGCGAATATGCTCCAATTAACGATTTTTTACTAACGCTGGCTTGAATGACAGATAATCGAAATTTCCCTTAACGTATATTTGATAGAACAAGAGCAATGCAAAAAAAAATCGTTCGTTGGGCGAAAGCTTGTGAGCTTTTTTCGACGAATGCTTATTAATAATGTCAGTGAACTCTAGTTCCCGACATAAATCACTCTCCGCGCTGACAGTGATGAAATTCACTGGTGATTTTATCTCATTGTTCGTGGGGTATTTTTTATAATTTTCCTTTTTGAAAATGTGCTCTCCCTGAACAGTTCCAGTTTGTAATTTCGCTGTTGGAAAACGTACCTTTGATAATCCGATCCTCGAGTGTTTAAAACCAGAATAGCTCTATAGATTTTTTTGTCATAGCTTCTCCTGCACAGAATAATTATTTGACCAATTTTACGAACATACGACCTAGATCGGTATTTAAATAATTATTAAAGACGCTCATCAAATCTACTTCAAAGACGTACGAATTTTACGAGGTTTGTTAACTAGACCCAACTAGACCCAAACACGCATTTTAAAATTTGTTAATACACAAACCCAAACCAAAAGAAAGTATTCTAAGCCCACGTGTCCATTTTTTGTATTAAAAGCCACAAATTTGGTTTTATAATATACCTTATCGATTATTTCATAAAGTTCGGTCGTTTTTCGTTCACTTTGGCTGGACTGGAGTATTGGCCCCTGCCGAAATCCATCCCTGGATATTTTATACATATTCATTCATGTATATATATATATATACACACACACACGTATCCTCATATGCACATCCATATGAACAGAAAGGTAGAAAGTTAGTGGTGGTTGGCGAGTTTGAACGAGATGAACGATTACGTTTTTGGTGGTTGTCTGGTGCGCGGCGAGTGTAGATGGTACAGTGATAGTTTTGATGCCCCGAGAGTAGCACAAGAGCTCATACGAGGTTGGTTCTCACACGTGCACACGTACGTGTATTAGAGGCGACGATTTACCGTCCCGTCGCAAAACACCCTCGTTCGTTGCACTCCCACAACCCCTCCCTTTCTCCAACTCCCTCGAGACTGATAGCTCTCACTGTTTCTATAAAAAACAAATATTTAAAAAAAACGAAAAAAAAATGCGCTGATGAAATACGCAAAAAAGTCCGTTGACTACCGAGACGACGTGACGGGTGAGATGAAACGTCGAAGGGGTGGCAACAGGGGATAGGGAGGGCGGGTAGAGGGTAGGGTGTCGTCGCGACGATTCGCAAAACGCCATTTGTTTTATTTTAATTTTGTTATTATTTTTATTCTGTGAAAAACTGGGAATTCGGTGCGGACGCGAACGTCCTGTTATTCCAGACAGCGATGAGTATCGACACGCTGGGTTAACGATTGGAATGAAAAACGAGGGAGCGAAAGGTTATACGGCTGATGTTATATATGGTTATGAAACGCAAGCTGCTTGCGACGAGGGACAAAATCAGTATGGCAAAAATCGAAACCGGAAATGAAAAATTTTGCGGATCGTTCGAGCGGAGCTTTTATCGCGATCGCGGAGGAAGGGAAACGTTGAAGAGTCAAAGGTCCGTATCGTTGAGAACGGGCAGCAAGCATGTGTGAGACGAAGATGAATTTATCGACGGGATAGCTTTTCGAAAGCGCCGATTGGATTTGAAATGATTCAAGAATTATTCGGGAAGTGAAATAAATGTTTATTGTTATTTATATATATATATTTTTTCATTTTCAGTGATCACTTATAGACATTTAGTAATACACACAGTACATTTGTTTGGGTTTGGTTGAGTTATTTTTTATGACCATTAAAAGCTTCGCATGATATTTTGATTTAATTAAAATGAAAGTATTATTGAATGTCGAAATTGGGGAATTTGTGGTTTTACACGTATAGATTATTCCGTATACTTTAAGCCTCACAAATAGCTAATTTAATTATAAATTTACACTCATAAACGTTATTTTGTCACGTGTCTTTAAAATTGAGGGCTGATTCGATCATTCGAATTCGTATTGGCACCTGCTCGAGTAAAGTTTCGAATCATCCTATTCCTATAATCAGTTGATTCGATATATATCGATATATGTCGAATTTTTGTAAAAATCGCGAAATCATTAATCACGGAACCGAATTTTTCATAATTTCATAAATTTATGTGCGAACGAGACAACGAAGTGGCTGAAATTGAAACTTAGGGGGGTCCTCTAGTTTTCAAGTCGAAAAAATCGATTTTTTTTTTCACGAGGCATATCTACAACATGTGTAGAGAATGTGTGCCAAAGGATTTTTCGATATACGAAGTGGTTCACAGGTTACGGCACTGGAACGGAGCAGGTAAACGGAGCGCGTGCCGTACATGTACGAACTTTCAAACGCGTTTTTCTCGAAAAACTATTTTTCGAAACGGTGACCACAATATTTCAGAAACTACTGCACCAATCTTTTTCAATTTTATTCAGCATCTTTAATATATTATTAATCAGCGATTGGTATAGGATTATCATAATTGCTTCCATAGTTTTTTTTCTACGAACGAAGAACTTCAGAAAAAAATGAGTTGAAAATAGAATGTAATTTTCAAAAGTGTATAAAAAAGTCAATTTTTGTAATTTAGAATCCATTCTAGGTCAATCGCTAATTTTAAATATGAAGATTAAAATACCGTTTGGTTTCTTGATTTTTGATAAGCAGAGCAGCTACAACCTTGGTCACCGTCAAGCACCTCTTTTACTTGATGTCTTGCTGTCGGCCACTATAACTTTTATTCTATTATATATTATGACTTTAAAAAATTTGTAAAGCTTATTTAAATGTCTATAAAGATTACACAAAAACAATTAGATTGATTATTTCGATGGTTTGCCCGTAAAAAATTATTGACGAAGCTGTAAAAAGACAGCCGGGAAACTAGAGGACTGCGTTAATATCTTGATTCTAATTCCTGATAAAATATTTTGAGGTGTAACGTTAATTATATATTTTTGAACACCTACTTAAATATTTAGTGAGAAACTCTAAAAGTAATTCATGTCCCAATGCATATAATTATACAAGCAACCATCGTTTCTTAAATATACAACAATAATAACGAGCTCTTAATATATATTCAGTAATACCCCAGACGGGAGTTTAAATCTGGGTTTGGACAGAACGAATGTTCAACGGTCGTCGACCGATGGAGAGTCTCGTATTGTTGTACAGTTTTCAATTATACCTAACAGGCACTCGAAAAACAAAATCTTTTCATCTTGTTAGTCTTGTTACGGTGCGATATTTCTGCCATTCCTTGATATCCGATAACCTAATCACTTGATCGACAGATCGACGGGTAACAAGGATTGGGGATGGTCGTCTATTTTTGATCAGCGAAAAACTTACTCGAACTATCTTTGTTAAGACAAATCAATTAGAGGAATTAGGACTACAATCGTCGAAATAATTGGGTTGACAAAAGTTCTTAGGTATGTGTCGATAGGTTTAAGGTAATCCGATCGGGGTGTGTCAATCCATAAGATTGACATGATATTTTCTAAATATTTGACATTTTACTATATTTCGTTATTCTGTTGAAATTTCGATTCCACTTATCGACCTAATTCCCGAGTAATTAATATTTGATAATTGGAATTTCTCAAAGCAATTTTGCTTGGTAGGTGACAATAGCCAACTTCCGGTTGCTTAAAAAGATAGATAGCACAGAAATTCCATGGGAAAGAAACATGGGAACACCGCATCAGCTGAGTACGCCTGAACATGGGCAAGAAAAAAATGCAACGTTGTCACAAGTAAATCTAATAAGACAACAAATAATAGTTGAATCAGTGGAATGATTATTAATCATTTACTTAATGATTTATAATAAACTGTTAACTAATTGTGTTCACTTGGATAAGCTTATTTAATAGTAATTAATTTTTACTCATATATTCGAGAGCTCGAAAAATCATAATTTTAGCTACATTACTAGTTTCGCTACATTACTAGTCTGCATCGAGAGGACTAACTTCAATAGTATTGGGCAACGCTTAAAGGTGGTGGCAAAATGCATAATTGTATATGCGTCTGTGTAGGAATGTAAGATGTATAGGAGTTGGAAATACGTCAACCCAGTGACCCTCTCGTATCTGGCTGCACCAGGTACTGTTTATAGATTGCTACCAGCACACCGAAGAGGGACCAAGGAGAAAGTGCGAGGGTGAGGAAAATGAGGAGGGAGAGGAGGAGAAAGGCAAAAGCGTTGCTATAGAACATCACGAAACCTTCGACCTACACGTTGTTCGTAGGCTAGCCTAGCGACCGAGCGAGGATTCAACCCAAGAGTTTAGTCCACCTGAGCCCCTTGGCTAAGTCGCTTTTCCGTGTCGCTTCCCCTTGCCCTTTTCCAACCACGATCCAACTTTTTCGCGCCATCCTACCCATGTCGTACGTGGCGCGTGCCTCGTGTGAAAATTTCCGTGGTGTTTCGTCCCTTCTCTCTCTCTCTCTCTCTCTTCCTGTCCAACTAGTTCCACAGCTATGCCATACCCAATTCTCGACGAGAATCTACGATCTTCGTTATCACCGAGACACATCGAGTTTACCGACCGATAAAATATTGCGGCCGACAGTATTCGAGGGAGGGAAGAAAAAGGAGGTTTGGGTTTGTACAAGGGATATAGGTACAGTGATAAAGTGCGAATAGCAAGTGACGCTTGTGGGCATCATCACCGCGGTGGTGCCGAGATAGTCTAGATCGTTGGGATACGTGCGAAAAATAACGAGCAGCTTGACCCCATTATTTTTGCCTTGGCAGCAACGTGCGTTGATGCGAAATTCTTCCTACCGATCAACCTGCCAACCTCGGGAGCCCTGTTGTCGCTGCTCTCTCAGGGATTCCCCGTTTTCCGGATTATCTCATAACCTCCTCGATGTAACTCGACGCGAATAACTTCCTGGGAATATCTTTTCTCTGGGTTTGCCAAACGTATTGGGTGATCATCGATGCGAACTGCCATCATCAGAATCCGTGGAAGCAATGAAGATTCTGGGTAGGAACTTTCGAAGCTACTATCAATTATCTTCATCAAGATTTGGCAGAAAAGGACAAAGACTCTGGATGTTCTTCTGCGATGAAGTTCTTCGGAGGATATATTGGTAACCGATCAATTCGAGGAAGATGAACACTACTCGTGGCAGTTATTCCCTGGCGTTTCGTGGTTATCTGGCAGGGTGTAAGACCGCAGCTGGTTCGTGATTGAAAAAGACAACCCAAACCGTTCGATAAACGGGAAGAACCAGGATAATGAATGAAGCTGAATGGGTGGAGTGTGTTCCCGTCGTGGCCGTGACAGCCAGGTTAACGCTGGCTCGATACTCGATCGGGTGATAAGCCAAGCGAGCAACGAGGATCAGTGTCTTCTCTACCGTTTGGCTAATTACAAAAAAGGCGGGGAACTGATTGAGGCTTATACCCGTGGTGGTCAGCCCGCCGTTGAAGCACTCATGCGCGAACAATTCGGTATTTTCATGTACGCTGATGGAAAGGGACAATCGATAAATCGGGCGGAGTATCTTCGCTGGAAGTTCCGTGATATCGATCAGGTCGTGTTACCCATCGAAGCGTCCCTGTCCCGTTTCGATCCACTCGCGAAATGGAACGATCATGAGGCCTGCTGGCAAATGCAGTACCGCGGCTCGCTGGGCGAGAGCCTTCTTCATGTACTCATCATATGCGATACGAGAATGCACACAAGAGTTGCCCGCATACTCCTCAAGTGTTTTCCAAGATTGGCCATTGATGCTGTTGAGGGAGAAGAGTATTTGGGCGCTGGTGCGCTTCACCTGGCTATCGCTTACGCCAACAACGAACTCGTCCAGGATCTCGTCGAAGCTGGTGCTCCAGTCTCACAACGGGCTACCGGTAGCTTCTTTCTACCCCGCGATCAGCAACTTCAACGAGTCGCGAGAAATACCGACTACGAAGGCTTGGCTTATCTTGGCGAGTATCCGCTCGCTTGGGCTGCCTGTTGCGCCAACGAAAGCGTCTACAATCTCCTACTCGACTCTGGTGCCGATCCCGACCAACAGGATTCCTTTGGAAACATGATTCTTCATATGGTCGTCGTTTGCGACAAGCTCGTAGGTATTTTTCACCCGTTCTTCAACAGCGTACAAGTGACGGAACCGGAACCACCGGATAGCCGCATGATTATAAATATGGAACGGTCAGTAAATTGGCCGCTGGGCAGTTCGACTTTGCGAGGTGTTTAGCTGATTCCAAACTTTCATGATATAACATGGGGGGCCAAGTTACTGCTCGTTAAAAAATATTCAACGTCCACTGAGTAAAAGTGCACTTATCGAAACTCTGGATTTTGAGACTTGATGTCGTTCTCTATGCCCCATAATGCCTGGGGATTAAACTATTATGTTGCAAGTTAGGATTCTTAAAAATAAATTATTCGAGCGGACAAGTGGAGTGCAAAAATCGTTTGGGTTTGTTTAGTTTTATTCATGGGTTAATTAAGTAAAATGTGTTGCAAACTTAATTAAAAAATGTTTATAATTGGCGCACTATACAAATATTGATACGTCACGTTGCTTATTGATTTTTTAATAAATTTGCAAAGTTGCCTACGGTAAGTGCGAAAGGATGTAGAGAATCGAAATCAGACTGAGATTACGCTAAGTTTTTTAAGTTTCGTGTCATTTGTGCTTGGAGAGATCCGCATGAACGTTACAATTTCAATTAAAAGATGCAACAATCGAGCCACCGAATCATACATCCACCATAACCAAATATTTGTACGACGTAGTATATCCGGAATCGATCGTAAAGCTATTTCTGGCTGCCGAAAAGTTTAATCCAGAGTCCAGGGAGAAGCAGGGGGGGGGGGGCTGAAATTGTCTTCGCGCGACTGGTAACCGCGGCGTTAGCCGATTACATCGTCGGAAGGATTGGTCGTGCATTCCCGATCCGAGAAAATCAAAGTTTAAACGAGGAGTCAGGAATCGAAAGATCGGGAATGGGAATCGCACCTTGATCGATTGCGGTTAACGGTCGAGGACATTGAAGATACGTCAAACTAGTTGTTATCAGATTTCGACGGAAATGTCAATTGAAAACCCCCAGTCCTTTCTCCCAAGAGATCCTCGTGATTCTTGTTCCGGAGGGTATCCGTACTTGAAAATACGTGACCCGTTCGTACACCCCCGAAATCCCATAACCCAATGTCTTCCACCACTTTGGTTCTACCATTCCTACCGATCCAGCTTCCGGCCGTACCTTCAACGATGAGTTATTCGGTAAACGGTATTTTCGGTTAGTAAGGGAAGATCGCCCGGAATTTACTCCCCAAGGTACTGCCCCAGGTGGTCGTGACTCCACCTAGGCAAGCACATAAACGTGTGTGGTCATCTAAGATCCTTGAATCTCCGTATATTCCCGCCCAGGTTTCCTCGGTGGTGAAATAACTTTGGTTTGACCTCTATTTGACGGAAGGTGCCCTTTGCGCTCGCGCAAGCATCCCTAGCATAGTGTTTTTGTTACCGGTCCAAACTCTAATGTCTGCCTATTGTATATTCGACACAGGACATGTTCGGATATGCGCTTCGCCATCCGAAATTTCCAGCCCGGAATGGGATAGCCAACAACGCTGGCCTCACACCGTTGACGCTCGCTTGCCAGCTCGGCCGTGCTGAGGTCTTCCGCGAGATGCTGGAACTGTCAGCGCGGGAATTTTGGCGTTACAGCAACATCACATGCTCAGCTTATCCCCTTAACGCGCTTGACACTTTGCTCCCTGACGGTAGAACGAGTACGTAAACCACGTTATAACCAGCCTCCAAGGGCTATTAACGATCTTCCAAACGATTCGGGTGATCCTTGAGGCAGAGACCAAACCCAAAAGGCTGTGTCTTTCCAAACCCAAACAAATGCCTGCTTCTTTCTTACTCCTAGCTTTTGAGCTTTCCTCTATGGGAAAATTAACAGGATCTAGAGTTATTCGGACCAACTTTGCGCATTTACCAATTTGAAAGATCGTCGTTTGTACAGCTAACGTTCTAATTAAGGGCCTACAGAAAACCTTCGCATTGAACAAAAAAGATTAGTCAAGGAAATTCAGAGTATTTGATGTGCCGCTTTGGGTATCGATCCTGCTGAAGCTGACATGAATTTCTGACAAGAATTAAATTAGCTGACTTCAATTTTAGTTAAAGCTTAAATGTCACGCTTTTCGCCGTAAAGAAGTAGATTTTGAGATCTATTTTCATTTTTTCAATAAAAAAAAGACTCCGATGGATGTAACTTGGTGCAAGAAACTGCACCAAATTCTCAGTCCGTTTTGGGCTGCATACACTTAGCCACGGCGCACGTTTACGCCGAATGACGCTTCTCTCATTGAGTTGATGAGTTGATATCGATTTAGTTGACGATGTAATTGATCCAGTTGAAGACCTTTGATCCATTGACTATGCGGCATACACGCTATTGGGGGGAGGTATCGAACAGAGACTACTAAGGGTAGCGCTTTATTGTGCGCAAAAGGTAACCCCTAGAATGGTAGTTATACCAGATGGAAATTCTCCGTATTCGTGAACTAAAGATGATTCGATCGGTAGAGCAGACTTCTATGACTCGCGCCAGTACAGTGCTGCTTTATCAGGTGGGGAAGGACAAATTAAATCACACGCAAGCGAAACTGACGAAAATGCACAGGAGAGAGCAACAGCCCGATGTTCGTGGTTTCACCGCTTCCTCCAGTGATCCTTTTCTTCATCAACAGTCTGCTAACGAAGACAGAATACGACTTTAGTATTTATCCTCTCTCTGTACCGTCTATCTCTCCCTCAAGAAAGCCCAAACGACGTCTCTACATCTCTCTATCTCTCTCTTGTGCTTCAGCGAAGTATGACGACGTTCTCCACTTCGAGGCCTGTCTTTCCTCACCGCATGCTTCCTCATTGCTTCTGCCTGATATTCTCCTCGCACTTTGGCAACTTTCCACGAGTCTGTATACTCGGGCGTTTCTGCTAGCGGCACAACCCCTTTCTTCCTTCCTAAATTCGCCCTCGACTCTTCCGTTGAACCTCTCGTTGTTGCCGTTCCACCGAAAACGTTGTACAGGCTTACGCGTTGGTTTCTCTCCCTGACGGCCGGAAAGCTTCGTCGAAATAATCGCAAAATGGTGGAAAAGCCCGGCAGAGAATCCTGGTTCCACAATTCTCTTTCTCTCACCCGGTCGTATCAGCCTCCCGCGAAACCCTATACCTATAAGGGCCCATACCTAGGGTTCAGTATAGTATGATTTTCCAAGGGTGTTCCAGGAAACGGGAAGGAGCGAGAGAGCACGTGGTACTGCCGGATAGGAAAGAGAAGGAGAGGTAGAGAGGGAGAGAGAGAGAGAGAGAAAGAGAGACCAAGAGACAGAGCCCCGTGTCGCTTTTCCGGGAGCCGGATGCAATTACGGGCATTTAACGAAGTTTCGAGATTAGTCTCTTGCAACCCCCACCTTGCGCACCCTCCGACGTCACCCGCGAAGCGGATAACCCCAACAGAGAGGGAGGTTCACCCTTTTCGACAGAAGGGCACACCGGCAATGGGTAGACCCGGAGAGAGGGAAAGTTGGTCTCGCGAGAGCCTCGTATATATCCACGTTGAGGAGGTTGGGTACAGAGGACGGGTGTGTGGGAGCCGGGGGGAGTGTTCGCAAGAGCTCGCGTTTCATTTACTTTCGCGAATCCATTATTCCTCTAGGTGTGCTTTCCGACCCCGGATGTCCTATGATGGTGACGCTTATATCTATATCATATATATTTAGATATATAATATACTATAAACTCATCCGTAACGAACACAGACATATATATGTATAAATCCGTCCGTAGTGCCTGTGCTCGGAATACCTAAGCACGTTTTCCCATCGTTCTCCTCATCGTTCCATTTCCAATTAAATCTCTGCGTCCCTCCGCAACCCCATCTAGCTCCCACTTTCTTTCCATAGTATAATTTCAGTGTCTTAGTGGCAACGCCGCAGTCCCAACGTCGTCCTAGCTACCTATGTGTTGGCTGGTGGTGTGCATCAACCATGTCGGACACGGGCAAGTGTATAGGTGGAGCATCGATCGCTGGAACGTAAAAGGGCACGATCGACGTCACTCGAGGCGTCAGGTAGCACGGTTTCAGCCCTTTAGCTCGTATAACGTTAGAGGGTATAGCTGGTGCAACCAGCGATTCATAGTGGAGGCGGCGGCGAGTGGTGCCACAGCAGAGGCAAAGTTTTCCAAAATGGTGCATTGTCGAGGTCCTGCAACGGAGCGAGCGAGCGAGAGAGGCTTCCGGGCTTTCCACGCTCCAAGTATCTCAGCAAGTGTGCGTTCGTGTGTACACTTATAAAGTATAGAAGTTCGAACAGCTCTGTAGACCAGACTCACCAACGAAACCCAACGGCATAACCAGACCTTAATCCGGACATAGGAACCACCAGAGTGCACCATCCCACCGTGGAAGCGTTCCTTTGCCTCCAATATAAGTGGGTGTACGAGGATCTATAGATGTATACCTACTCGTCCCATTCTGCGACTAACAATAAAGAGCCTGTATAACAGGGAATTGATGAGTTATCGAAGCCAACCCCGAAGGTAAGAAACGAATGGGTTGAGCACCAAGAAGAGAAGCATATTAATACAAGGATTCTGTGTATTATTTTGAGGCTTCTTGTGGATTCGTGTGGGCCTGTATGAACCTCCATTCATTCCATTGTCTCGGGGATAGCATGGTTAACGTTTCTTTGTCGTGTGCTCCATACCAAACTTCCATGCCTAACTTCATCCACCTGGACTTACGTATGGACGGCTATTCTTCACTGTTCCATTGTTTCACATTGGGTATTGGATTCCTAATGTCTTAGGAGTCCTGGAAAAATGTAATTTTTAGGATGTTCCGAGATTTTTTAGACTTTTGGACTCCATTGGGTCAAACCTGGAATTCATTTGTTTGGGCACTAATCATTGTGCTATTTCAGGGATAATTATTTCTTCTAGGGTTCCACGCATGAAACTTGCGCTCTCTCGCCGTAATCCGGGCAATTGAGTTTTTGATAGTACTCAATTCGAGTTTCGTTCGGACGCCTAGTTCGATGCTTGTTGTAATCTTCCCATCCAGTTGGGATCTGATCTCACCCAAAGTTCACTGCGATAATGGCAGGTTGCAGCCACGATAGGTCCTCTTCTAAGTTCCTTCTCGTGTGTATGAGTATATTTGTATTTGTTTATGTTGGTGTATCTGGTTGCACGTTGTCCTTTCGAGAATAGCTTTTCCCAGTTAGCGAGAAGCCTTGTGATGCACCACCACCGAAAGTTGCATTGTCAAGTGGCGCCTTGTGTGTTGAACGGAGTCCCTATATTTGTGTGTGTGCGTGCGTGTACGCGCGCGAGCATGTGTGTTGTACCACGAGGAGAACTTAAGTACCCATAATCCATGTGGAGAGTATGGATTACCGCTTGTGGAGGAGTTCTCGATAAATTTAAATTATATTAGAAGATGGAACCACTAGAGCTAATGGCGATATCGTACCGCATCAAGGACGCCTTGCGAAGGTACGAATTTGGACCCCTTGCAGAATTGGCTTGGAAGACATAACGGGTGAATCGATCAGTCATTACTGATCTTCGCTGATGTTCCTCTTTCATCACAGGGCTCGTATGGTGTCGCGATTATCTCGATAATTATGCAATCCATCAAAAGTCAAGCAATTTTTGGAATATCTCCATGCCCGTGCGGGAGAATGTCAGGGAATATGAGACTCGAGACTGGAATGTCTGATGTACTAGACATGATGATCAAAAACCGATGACTTCTGATCGGATACCGCCACGTTAAAACATGTCGAAGTGACGATACATTCACCTGGAAACATCCATTTACGGAGTCAGCAATTCTTCTAAAAATAAAGTTCTTCAACCGTATAAGCGATGGCTCAAGTTCCAGCAACGATGCGGTCCAATCATGTTGATGGCTGATCGAGCTTAACAGGTTCAAAGTTGGCTCGCGAGCACGATGAATCACTGTGGCTCCTCTATAGCGTTGCACCGTATAAATATGCAATTTACCACCGGAACAATGGCAGACCGTGTTCAGATTTCGAGGAAAGATGACGCCAGCTACGAGATAACGACATTGAAGACCGTCGAGAGAAGAGAACGCAGCAAAAAGCTTTGAAAAACCTCGTCTGTACGGACCGGTTTAGTTATCCCGTTATGGAAGTAAGCCTATTACCTTCCAACTACGTTGATGATGGTTCAAAGTGAAGGAATCAAGATTTCACCACGTCTCAAGCGAGGATAAACTGGATTTCTTCGCTATAGCGTCGATTTTCCATTTTCGTCGATTCTCGCTTCCAGATGGGGGGGGATCAAGACACGAGAAGTGCTTCACCCACGCTTATCTTCCCTCATTCCTTGCTTACTGGTGGAATAAAAAAACTGGCAAAAATGAAGAGCTAGAGAGAGAAGAGAGGTCCAGCCTGGAGTCTGAATAGGAGGTAACAAAGAAGGATAAAAAATCCCATAGGGGTTACGAAATCAATGAAAAAGAGAAATGAAACTACCATTCGTAATACCCAGAACAGGACTCTCAATTTTCAAGTCTCATGGCCTCATTTACGATTATTCCAATACTTTTTTACTCGAAGAATCCTTCATACTTTCCCTCCAATTCTCCCAAGATACATGGATTTGTGTGCACATACTCGCACTCCTTCATAATTACACAAATGAGCATTGACGCGATTCATGGATGGTAGTCGTTCTCGAGGATGATTAAGGATTATCGATTTCACTTCGACTTCTTAACTCCTCTTTGGGCACCTCCGGAGCTTCGAACACTCTCATCCAATCAGAAGTTAACGCGATCAGCCTCGTCTCTCCTGTCGAGAACCCCTGCCTGACAAACTTCCGTCTGGTCTCTTTTCGTCCATATTTGTATACGCACTCCAATACGTATCCCTTTTTACGTGGCTATGTGTACGTACATGTGCACCTCCGTTGAACCATCACATTGGATACGTCTGCCGAATTAGTGCGGATGATTAAGGATTAACGACTTTGGAAAATCCTTTTTAGGGAGTCTACGTAGTAATGGTTGTGTCGTAATTGTACGTGTATACGTGAACGCGGAAGAGGACTGGTGGTAAGGGTAGTTTGCAAAGGCGCTGGAGTTTTCTCAATGCCATGCGGATTGCAACTCTCTTGCGGCGAATTCAATCTTCCCGGAGAGCTCGACTTCTATGTATTGCCTTATACTACCTCAACGCTGGTGCGCAACATCCCACGGAGTTACACGTAGAACTCCACCCCCCGTTTCTACGTGTATACGCGTGGGAAAATCCACCCTTTCGGTTTCAAGGGAGTTGCAGGATATGAGAAATAGGAACGGAAGAGAGAAGAGGAAGAGAGAGAGAGAGAGAGAGACAGAGCGAGGAAAAAAACGAGAGTGCACGACGCTGGAAACTCGCTGCTAGTAAAAGATCCATTCACAAGGGAAACAAAAATTTGAAGAGGTGGAATCTCAATTCCCCGTGCACTGGACGCCTTCTCCGCATTGATGCCGGATTTTAGATTGATCCGCAAGAAAGTAAAACGTGAATTTCGAAAAATGATTATCAATGGAAATAATTATAAATGGAAAATGGAGAACAGTGATATCACAGTTATAAGATACGATTGTGCGAAGACGAAGAGTTACGAAGCTGGAAAGAAGAATCTACTAAGTATTCATCAAGCTGAACCTTTCAGGTTAGTTTCTTCGAATCAAGTGGTACATTAAAAGTTTCGGTAGTACTTTGAACGTATCAGGAACAGCGATTTTATTTTAAAAAACTCTGGGAAGGGGGGGGGGCATCGAAGAATCAAAGGGAGAGGAAAGGAAGACCAGGAAACTAAAACTTGTCTGACCTTATCCTCTGTTGAATTACTGGATGACTAAGGATTAACGACTTCGGGAAATCCTTCCGGAAAGGCGCTCAGTGGCTGCGGCCGGAAGCTGTGGTGCAGGAGATTCGCCCTTGGAGGATGGGAAAGTGAGGGCGTGAGAAAAAGACAGAGAGGGAGAGAAAGACAAGAGGATATATAGATGTCCCAAACTGAGCCGAATTTAATCTCTAAGGCAGGTGGCTCGATGTTGGAGAGAACCCTGTGAACGTTAAGTAAGAAGGAATACCGTCTGAACGTTCTCCCAAAAGCAACCTATACCGTACTCAACAGTCATATCGTGGTACTCATGAACTTCCCTCTCTCTTTCTTTCTCGCTTAAATACAAATGTGCACAAAAAGACCAACGAGAAATTTGTCATGTTCTCGACTTCAAGGACGAAGACGATCGCGTTAACTTCTGATTGGAGGACCAAGTACGAGCCGTGGAGATTTCTATACCGGAAGTAAGAAGTGAAGGAGTAATTATAAACGCGTCATGATAGTCGAAAATCTCTTTTCTCTAGCGACCGCAAAGCTACAACTAAGCTCTCAACTTCCCTCGTGCTCGCCACTCCAAACGCTCTCACAAGCTATTCCCTCATCCACTCTCTGAAACTCTCAAACCCTCGTTCATCCCTCTTTCAGTCTCCGTCTCTACCGCGCCATGGCCAAACTATCGCGTTGGGAAGTCGATTTTTTTTCATAAAAAGGAAACTCGAAGCCTTCCAGATATTGTAAGAAATGATTGTTTTTAGCACGTTCAACTACTCATCGGGTTCTCCTGTTATACGGCGGTTAGAATTAATTGGTGCTTTGATTTCTTCAATGTCGACTCGGGGTCATTCAAAAGGTCGTTAATCTTGAGTTCGTCATACTGGAACCAACATTCATACATTCATACATTTATACGTTTTCTGTAAACACGAGGCAAACCATCAGCCTGTCATTGCCGTTGAATGCAGCTGAGAAGATGATCCTTGCGAACGAGGCCAACTTTACTGAATTTAGTTGATGGAGAATTCGTTAAAAGTTCGATGGGAAATTGGACTGTTGAAAATCATTATTAGTTTCCAACCAATCCAACGTACACTCAACCACTCGTTACGAGACGATTCAACGGTGCATTTCTTCAACGCGTTTCTTCCCAAAAGACGACGAGTGAAGATAATCATCGAGACGTCCATTCCTTAGCTATTCCTTACCAACCAGAACGCTTCGAACCTCCATCGAACCAAGTTCGATCGATGATTCGACCAACCCAAACAATCCCGCAAACTTCATTCCAGCAACGTCCTCACTTTCAATAGACATGTGTGGATATGCGAGCGTCAGCCAATGTGAGCTGGCGTCGAATGAGTAACGCAAATTTATCTATGCATATCCGTATGATAATAGGAGCTAGACATCGTACATACCTGAGTGCATATACATTGGACGTATATACGTAGATCGGCCACATCACGTATCCCGAAAGTACTTGCGCAGACTGGAGGCGAAGAAGGCTGTAACTTCCATCAATTTGTCGTTTACCAAGGATCAACTTACGCCCTTTTTCCTGCCGAGCAATTGATACGCGTTTACGTATGGAAGCTGACCCGCCAATACCAATTTTATTTTCCATCGCGTATTTCACGTACATGTGTGGAAACCTACATACGCACATGCGCGTCTGAGCTAGTGCAATATTCATCTTCTTTTTGCTAGTTTCGACGTTTCCGCGCTTCTACATCGACAATTCTCCACTGCGCAGACTCACACACGTTTCACCCTCGTACCCTCTTGCTTCTTTTTTCTTTTTTATATCTCTTTCTTTTCAGATTGGAATTCCGCTCTATTCATCATATTGAACGGAACGAAGGAGGAGCATCTGGACATGCTCGACGGTGGAATAATTCAACGTTTGCTCGAAGAAAAATGGAAAACGTTTGCGCGCGTGAGACCGATTTTCTTTCATAATTACTCAACGTTCTTTTGCCGTGAAAGTTGTATATTTTGCTCAGAATATTCGTATTCCTCTTTTCCGTATTTTCCTGTTAGAGGAACAAATGGCTATGGCGTATAGTTTGGGAGAGAAAAAAAAATCAGAGAAAATGTCACGATGATTTATTTGATGAAAAAACAAAAGTTGCAGTTCCTCAAAAGACTCGTAATTCTGGTCTTCCATTTAACCTCATTATCGTTGGCGGTTTATTTTCGACCTGCCGACGTCGAGGCTGACATGCTCGCTTGGCCTGTCGAAATCACTGATGTTGGTCGGACGATCGCCGAATACGTCACGGTTTTGGGTGTCCTCAGCTATATATTAGTTCAGCTCGGTGGCGAGGTCGTCAATATAGGTCTCATCTCCTTCCTCAAACAGTTGGTAAGTACCAACTCATATCGATCAGGGTTTCCTCCATCGATGATCGAAACGAACTTCCCCTTGACTGCTCTTTTATTTTATCCTTTTGCTTCAGTTCGCTTGTATAATCGGACAACTTGGATAGAAGCCTAATAGTTTTTGTTTCCTCGATCTAACATGTTTCAAGAGCCACGAGCCTGCGAAATTCATATTCCTCATCAGCAATATCCTCATTCTCGCTTGCATACCGTATCGCATCGCGGGTGATCGGCACTCCGAAGATGCCATACTCGTCGTCGCCGTACCGGGATCCTGGTTCCTACTCATGTTCTTTGCAGGGTAAGAAATCTCTTCGAATATGTGGATTTGTTTAGGTTTAGACAAATATCAGACAATCGATATTTGGATTACCGAACCTTTATTTTTTTATAACTATACGCTTTTATGGTACAAGCTTCACTCTATCCCAAGCTCTCCATCAACGAGACCTCAAGATGGAGTGGAACTAGTACCATGTGAAATATGAGTTCGGGCAGACAGTTGAAATTTTGCAAATCAACTTTCTCGAAGATGGATCTTTTTCCGTATAAAATAAGATAGCTAAGCTCTGCATGGGTGAAGTCTGTAAAGCCTGGTACTCATTTTTCTCGGAAAAACGGACCCAACAATGACAAAACTGATAATTATGCGAGAGAAGTATTCTTTACCAGATGAAATTTTTCCTCGGGGTTGGAACTCGCAATGTACCAGAATTATGATTGCTAGGACGGTCTCAGAATCAGACCGAATTAAACTATTTATCAAACTATTTTTCCAATCCCCTCTATTATCTATAGAGAGGCCTGTAATAACGTCTTTCCCAATAGTATAAAAATTTAACACAAATAAGGCAATCACTAGGGAACAAGTGGTTGGAGGCAGAAGATGCATGTGTTGAAAATCGAGGGCGCCAGTGTACGAAGCGACGAGTGGCATGCATCGTGAAAACACGTACTCTCGGTGGTGTACTAATACTAGTAACGAAGCACGTTGTGTAGCACCACTAAAGCCGGTTACGATTTTACGCGAGTTAATTTCCGAGTGGCGCGGCGGTTCGCGCCCTGCGCAATTATTTTCACGTATACATACGCGTGAGTGTACGTAGACGGTGAATGAGGCTGACGCGGTGGTGCATATCGCACACACAATATGCCTGATAGCCAGATCCGAGAGTGAGATCGTCACGCAACTCACCCGACACTCACTGAGCTACATACAACTGAAACTTTCTTGGATACTTGGTATTGGGAAAGGAAGAGATGCATGTATTTCTTTGAAGTGACGACCCTAATATTGAGAATTGATTTCGATGGAGGAAGTTGGAAAATTCATATTTTCTGTATGGATATTTGTTACGTGAGGGGAAAGGGCGATTTGGCAAAAGTACGATGCTGAAGACTCTCCTGGTGATGAATGGATACCACATAATTAATAGCAATATTATGGGGATATCCATACCCCACCAGGAGAATGGAATGGAGATAATGGAAATGCTGATGTATCAGGTAGGCACTTTTGGGTGTATACTGATGAAATAGTATTTTTTACTGTTGGTACAGGACAAGATGTTTTTATTAGGATTCTCGTATTAGGAATGAGGAAATAATTTCACAATCAAGATCGTCTTCATTCTTGAGCACTTCCGTGTACGATACGTTACATCGGTTTCATATCGTACATCAATGCTTCAAGTACAATTTCGTAATACATATCACTAACACAGTGTATGATATTTTATATTGAACAGTGCTATTAACCCCAGAGTGCTCGCGCTATGAGCATTTTGCCGCCCGCAGCACAATTTTCGTTTTTTATAGTTGGTGTTTTATTTTATCGTTAAAACATAATTACAAATGCATACGACACGTATTAACAAAAAAATATCGTATTAAGTACGGGCGGCAAAATGCTCCCAGCGCGATTACTCGCGTTTCACGAGAAGGCGTGACTACTCTAGGATTAATAATATAATAATATTATTAAATTATATAATTATAAATATAATATTATTTTATATTTATAATTTTGATATCTTTTTCCTTTAGACCAACTTTCAGCGCCTTCCCAATAGCGTGAATTTCCAATAGTTTGGTGATCTTGTCTGCCGCTACTAGAATATGCATGGTAAGGTCACGAAACGGCCACTGATCTTTGGGGACACTGGAACCTCGTGGTATCCGGCGAACGCTACGTATTGACTCTCCATAACTCTCGAGATTCATCATCCGGTTGATCCTCGTATGAAATTGGAATTATGAAACGGTGGATTCAAGTGTTTTTAAAGAGGGATCGGTCGGGGAACCGGGACATCGGAAGTCGATAAACTTTTCGCGATAGAAGCTTCGGACCTTTGGGTGTTCGATTCGGTGTTCGCCCCCCCCCCCCCCCGCCCTTCCGCCGTTCGTACCGGGTGTATTCGTTGGTTAGTCGTGCGAATCAGGCCAACGGGTAGCCGTGAAAGAGCCCCGGAGAGTTCGGTGGCTCGACTTGGCTTCTTCGCAAGAAAGTATGGAGAAACTTTTACGAACGGTTGGTACGAGAAGAGTAAAAGAAGAAGGGAAAGAGATAGGGGGTGCTGAAAAAAAGCTCTTGCTTGCTTCGAACCTCGCGCTGTTTCTGTTTCTTCGCACGTGCTCGGCTAAAACTGCGAACAGCCTGAGCTTCCCCCTGCTAACTCTTACACCCCCCTGCCGCCAACCAGTTCTGGTAGATCCCATATACTGGGATAAGCTTCGCCGGAGTTCAGAATTTGCTCAAGCTCCCTCAGTTTTCTTTATCTGTACGCCTTTTTTCAGTTCCTCAACCCTTTCTCACCTTCCACTGGTTCTGCAATTTCGCAACGTTATATCCTCGTTACGATTCTGTATTCTCTCGATTCGTAAATTCCTTATGATTTCACATTATTGCTTGCTTCGGTCTTGCAGTGGTTTCACCGGCTGAAGCACCACGTACCACATCTTCGGTACAAGTTTATAAGCTTGTACATTGGCACTTCTCGAATCATCCCTCTGAAACTATAACCCGATGTCCTGGTGCTTGAAACTTCAAACTTAGTTTGGAGTTTTGAAGCTACGTGGCACATTTTTACACTTTTGTTTATCCGAACTAATACTTCAAAGGATTTTCGAAGGTTTGGTCCAATCTATCTTGTATTATTAGGAATACAATGGGCCCGGCGAAAGACCATAATTCTTTGATGAATTTAGGATAATTAATGAATCATTGTGCAAACGATTGATTCGAATCAATACCTGTTTATAATCATGAGCACTTCTGCAGCTGATGGAAATCAATTGCAGGAAAGTCCGTGATTGACGGACGGTTGGAGTGTGGCTGTGGTGATTTGAAAATTGAGGACCGTTAGGTCAGTACTTGAACGTACTGCGACTTCCATGGTTTCACCAACTTCCATGCTGGCTACCGAGCGGCGGACAGTTCTATCAAGTTTCCTGTGGTAACGCAACTGAAATTTAATAAAACACAGCCACCTGAGCACAGATTGTTCACGGATACTCCGTACCCTCTAAATCCGACATTGCAATGCATCGAGAAATAGCAGCTGTGGACAATAGTAAGGTGCTTGAGGAATTGAAAGAAATGCAAAAACACGTCTGGCTTAGCAGTGAAAGTTTATAACGTGACAAGATACCTTTGTCAAAGGACTTTTAAAGGAATCCGAAAATAAACAATCACTACTATTCGAAAACTCATGAACCAAAGACACTCCATGACCATATTTCGGAAACCCAATAACTAAAGATACTCTATACCTAGAATTTTCAAACCGAAAAACTAAAAATATCCAACATCCACAATTGAGAAACCCAATCACTCAATACCTCTACTATTGACAATTCGAAAACCCAAAAGGCAAATATGCCTACTGTCCACAATACGGAAATTTTCAGAGCTAATAGAACCGAAGTACATCTCCTTGATCCCCCATCGGGCTATTTACCACCTACCCACAAAGCTACATACTAGTCGAACGAAGGATCTCCATAACACGTTCCGTATCTGCCCAGTTGTCTAAAAGCTTGCCCCAGCCGATTTTTAATCACCACCGGAGAACTGTGCCGGCCGTCCTTCCCCGAATCCGAGAAACGTAAATACAACGGTGGTGAGGCACGTGCCAAGCGATAAAATAATACGAAAGAGGGAAACGGGAAGAGAAACGCGTAGTGCATGACGTTACTCACAACAAGTGTATACTTTGCGGGCATTGGGGTTAATCCGTCATTATATTACTGTGTATGAGGTTGCAAAATTTAAGCCCGGTTGTGCCTGGAGCGCACGTTTTTGCGGAGGATCACAGAGGGCAGTTTTGGATAGGGTGTGTTGGTGGAAAACGGTACTGGGAAATACCGTATACGTATGGAGGTTGGAGGTTGAGAGCGCCTCGTTCATATCGATATAGGTAGAACGGAAGCCGGATTGGAATATGGCGGGTTGAAAAGAAGGGCCGCGAAGTGTGCCTCGTCCACGGGACCCAGGACATACATCGTGCACGTGACCGACATTTGGATGAATGTTCGTTCCAACCGAGTGCAGCCTGAGCCCGGCTAACCGAAATTCCGATTCACCCCCTCCTGCCTTCAACCATCCCTGCTCTCTTTCCTCTTTTCGTGTCTTCATCGTTTTCTCTCCTCGTTTTGTCTCTTTCTCTCTCTTCTCCCTCTTTCACCTTCCCACCCCCTCCCATTTCTTTACACTTCGAAACGTCTTGTTCGATCGTTCCTTCCGTTTGCTCTTGGTTTAACCAAAAGAGCTGCCCGGGAAAGCACGAACCAGAAAGCGAGAGAGGCAGAGAGAAGCATCCACAAGCTAATGTCACAAAGGACACCAACATTTTCCAACTCCCTGACTTTGTTGTGATGATTGAGTTGAGTTTTAGAGTCCGGTGGTTGCGGGAAGTAACAAAGTAGAATGAGCGGAGCCTCGCTGTGAAACAAATCTAGTGACCACCGACTTTACTACGCGAACATTCACTCACGCATGTGCAAACACATACGCGTATGGCTTGAAGTAAATCGTTGAAAATTTTGGCAAAACGGTAAACAAACGGTGCTTGCTTTGCTACCGCGAAAGCGACATGAAAATGAATTTACTCTTCTCGAATTGCTCTTTCATCCTAACTACTCTCTTTATTCTCCTTCGTTATCAGATTGTCATGATTTATCGAGTTAATACCGAGCTCGTCGTAGGTAGGTAGCTTGGAAATTGCTGGAGAGCAGTCAATGATAACGTGTACTTTACAAACATTTTTTCATTCTCCAAAAAACTTCAACTATTACAATAGCTACGTTATCGTGATGTGTTTAAAGTCCAGAAAGAGCCAAACACATTGAAGAGTGACGAACAATGCAGTTTCAATTCTTCAATCTTCATCTTGATCCAACTTCATGCTGGTTCGTGACCAAAACCGAGAGAAAGCCTGGCCTCCTGATACGAACACCATGAAATTGTAGGATTTTTGTATTTTCGATAACAGCTGGAAGCCAGCCCGACGGTTACCACAATGCTGCTACTTCTTTCTGCGGAATGGTTCTCGAGTAGGTCTCCATGCATTCTATAGTATAGAACAGCATAGTATAAAACTACAATCCCTGCTGGTTTTCTTGCATTCTATATATGAAGATAAGATGAAAAGAAACTCGAGGTCGGGTTAGTTGACGTTAGTGTGCAGACTGCCCAATGAGGCAGACTTGAACTATCGGACTGTATCGCGTACTCTCCAATTGATCACGGGAGATAGCTTGAGATTTATTTATTTGACCAGCTTTCTAATGAGGGTTCGTTTTGGTTGGTTGGTCGTTTGCGTTTGTTTGAGTTTATAGTTAGTTGGTTTCATGAAATTCTTGATCAACTTGGCATCGTCATAAATAAAACGAGGTATCTTCTCGATGATGACTTTGTGTCGACTTTGTATCCAAGGAGTACTAGCAGGTACTTTGTATCCAAGGAGTACTAGCAGGTACTAGCAGGTCTTATCGGATCACTGTTTTTGGTAGTCACGATAATTGGCACGAGTGGAAAAAAGATTGCTGATTCGCAAATTGTTAGGCTTCTCTGGAACAGCTGTTTTTTCGGCAAAGAGAAACAAGAAATCGTTTTAACGTTTCACTCCGTTGGAAAATGAAGAACGTCCGAAGCGTTGTCCGAAGTGCAATCGGTCTGAGAGAAAACTCGGCACCAACACTTTTGCCCACCGGAAGTTTGACAGATGGCCTTAACTATGTGTCAAACGGTTGGAAGTTTCGACGCAGCCTCCCGTGGCGCGCCGGTAGTGCAGAACTCGCAGTTTTTGGCTACGATTCGTTGCTGGCCACCACCCGATGGCACAGTATTTTATGGGGTCTCAATCCTACAGATTCGAAGACCAATGACCCAATATCAAAAATAGGAGACCCGGTACATTTCTTCGCATTCGTCATAATAGTCTCGTTCTAAGGGCGAAGAGGACAGGCTTGTGATGAGGAATCGTGGAATCGTGGCATCGCCTAATGTTGGACACAGGCGTCCCCATAATCGAATCTTGGCTTTTTTGCATATCGCAGTATCTTATCTACCCTATTGTAGAAATGTATCATTTTTTATGGTAGATTGGTTGAATCGAGAGACTATTGATGCGAAGAACTTGGGTTCGAGGTCAGCGGACTATCTCGGTAATAAACGAACTACTGGGAAGGCAGCTTTAGTATCTTTTTAGTACTTCATTCTTCATCTAAAAGTTTCTTTTACCCTTCCCCTCGCCTAAAGCAAAGTGCTTCGCAGCACCCTTCGATACTGCAAAGACAGCTTTACCTTCCTGGCCGTTCAAACAAATTAAACTTTCCCCGCATGGAAGGAAGTGCTTTGCAGTATCCTTTAATGCTACTAAGACTGAAGTTTTACCTTCTCCGTAGTTTAAACAAAGTGGACTTTATTCACATGTAAAGAACTGGGAGGAACTTTAGTTGGTGATGAAACAAACCAAGACAATGAATTAAATATTGCGAGTAAAGCTTCAACAAAGTCATATGCTAGCTTTTCTTGTGCCAAGAATACCAAGACAATTATGGTCGTTTTGTCGTTTTATTAATTTATCGTTATAACGATTTCTTAATTGTTTGGGTTTGTTTGGATTAACGAAAGTATTTACATTTCTCGTTTTGTCATTTTTAGTCTTTATTATAATTATTGAAATATCATTAACGTTATTAATAACTATTATAATTATTATATTTACTACATCAATAACAATTAAAATGTTTATGACAGTAAATCTATTCATTACACAAATTATGATCATCATTATTTTCACATTGTTATTATATTTTTTCAATTTCTTCAAATTTTTGTCATAGCGATCGGACGAAATGGAAGTCCCAATGAAAAACGATTTTCTTATTGAGTTCCAATAGCTGTAGAAAACGACTGCATTCAAAGCACGAAAGTATACGCGGGAGAGCGGTCACCCATCCTATTATTGGCTCAACCAAGACTTGTTATCATGGTTGATTATCGAAACTGCAGATATGAGTCTGCTATCAATTGTTCCTTGTATCACTGAATCGGGACATCGACTCGCCGTTTTTTTTTTTTTTCGCATTTCCAAATCCATGAATCCAATGTCAATTTTTTGTTCCCACCAGAGAGAATGATCAAAAGCTTCAATCCACAAACATTTCATAAAGGTGAAGCACTGATTGTATCCTCGTGTAATAAAACTGCTGCAAATCCGAGATTGTGAATCTCTGTACACCCTTGCTACGGCTATAAAACCTACTTTGATATAACTGCCGTCCGAATAGGTACACGCTAACCACGTTAAAAGTCCAGTCACGCCACACCACGGGGGATCATCCCCTTTTCCGAAACCCTCAAAAACTGAACGCACCAAGCGTAATCCGATCGAAATCGCTTTTTCACCCGTTATAATACGTATAGAGGGTGTATGAATGCTCGTGGCAATTCTCCGATCATTGTTCCTCCGTACGAGCAGCTACCAACATTTTCGATATTTTGAAAGACCAGGATTATCAAAGAGAGAGATAAGATTTGTTTTATTACAGATCATTAATATTATTATTATGCATTTACTATATATATTTATTGGGGGTTAGATCATATTATTTTATTTTTTATTTATTAGAGAGCATTTTTATTATTATGCATCGATAACATTTATTTAATAAATATTAGATTACGTATTTTTTTTATTTATTTATTTATTAGGGATAATCGTTATTAACTTGTATATGTAGGATTCATTTAACGGAGACCGGATCATATGAATTATTTCATTCTTTATTTATTAAGGATTATTATTATTATTATTATTATTATGATTTTCATTATATTTATTATTGGAGAGAGAGAGAGATAATGTGAGGGCTGGATAGATATAGTAAGAGATGAGGGTGGGAGAAGATTCATCACTGTGAACGATAGAGAAATGATGATGAAATACATGATGCATTTGTGTCACGCCTCTCTGGCACAAATGACGCTTGCGTTTGAGCTCATTACAGGATAGATGTCCTTCAGATTAGGGAGTGCTATGATTAACTCTTTTTCTATGTTTTTTATTTCGTTACATAATTTTTCTTAGATCAAAACCTGGTGTGTCAACTTTTGGCAGAAAAATTATTGCGAACGATTTTAAAAGTTTTGCCTGTCGTGACGATATTTATCGTCGATGGAAGATTAAGCTGATGGGTTAGATGTACAAAAAAAAGTGGAGAATGTCAGAAATAAACTCTCCACTTTTTTTATGAAACATTGTCATCAACCAGTCGTAATCAATTGCATTGTGACCTTTGACCAAAATAAAAGCGTAACGCCTCCGGTTTCAATGTGTAGCGTCAAGATCCGTCACTTGATAGGAGGAGTGAGGGTGCGCGCGTGTATGTCCGTACGATTAGAATCCACTGCATTATAATGACTGTTGGGAATGCGTTGGGCGTTTATCTCGTTCGCAGGGCAGTACGACTGACCGGGCCATTCGTCACGATGGTATACAGCATGATAACCGGTGACATGCTGACCTTTGGCATCATATACATGGTGGTGCTCTTCGGTTTCTCTCAGTCATTCTACTTTCTTTACAAGGGCTTTCCGGGTGTCAAATCGACGCTCTACCACTCCTACCATTCCACCTGGATGGCGTTGTTGCAGATAACACTCGGTGATTACAGCGTAAGACACTTTTCATTATTTTCACTTCCTTTCGTTCGTGTCAACCGTTTTCGATTAAGAGACACTACGATATGGAACTTCTGTTTGTCCAAACATTTCGGGAGTTTTTTTTCCAATGTTTTATCATCTTCTAGACATTGTCAAAAAAGCCTTTAGGTACGAAGCCTAAACGGTATTTGTTCTGGGGGATTATTATCTCCTAAAAGAAAAACCAGAAGAAAACCTAAACAAATGATTTTTCTGCTTGGAGTTTATTATCTTTCAAAAGAAAAACCGTTCAACGAGAAAACCCGAAATACCTCAATATTCATACCATATTTTGGTTCCCTGGATGTTGATGACCGTCGATCATGGCCTGCGCGAAGTGGGTAATAATTTAGAACCTGAGAGATAATAATCTTCCAGAAGAAAAACCAGAAGATAATATAAACAAACCCAAGCAAACAATTTTTCTTCTAGGAGATTATTATCTTCCCGAAGAAAAACCGTTTAGAAACAAAAACAAAAAAACCTCAATATCCTACCCTATTTCGGTCACCTGGATATCCCCTGTTGACGACCGTCGACCATGACCTGCTCGAAGTGGATAATCATTCAGAACCTGGGAGATAATAATCTCCCACAAAAAAAAACACACAAAAAACCCAAACAAACGGTTTTTCTTCTAGGAGATTAATATCTTCCAGAAGGAAAACCGTTTAGAAAGAAAAACCGAAATACTTCAACATCCATACCCCATTTCGGTCCCCTGGAAGTTGATGACCTTCGACTATAACCTGCTTGAATTGGGTAATGATTCAGAACCTGAGAGATAATAATCTCGCCCAAGAAAAACCAGAAGAAAACCCAAACATACGGTTTTTCTTTTAGAAGATTATAAACCATGGCCTGTGCGGAGTGGGTAATCATTCAGAACCTGGCGACCCCTCATTAGCCCTGATATACCGCAGAACCCAGATTAGCAAATTCGTAAAGCCTAGAATAATGAAATATCGAAATCTTCAGATCAGTAATGTACCCAACTCGGTTATAACGATAAAGTAACCCGGCTATCATATACGTAACAGGTGGAAGATGCTATCGCAAAGCTGCGTTTATCATCTCGGGGTAGTTGGTCTTTGTGACCCGCGGGAGGGTGGGTAAAAAAAGGGTTAAACGAGAATGACCTCGAATCCCCACTGTTTGTCATGGCCGAGAGGATGGGAACATTAATTGAGCAGGGTGGCCTGCACGAATGCCAAGCCAGGGTAAGGTACACTACGGCCGGAGGTTACTCAGCTTCCACGAATTTTCTACCCCTCAAAACCCTCTATACGTAACTCAAGGCCCCGCGAAGTTTCTCCAAACTTTCGACAAAGAGAAAACGGCGAAAAAAAATGATTTTTATTAGCCGGGGAAACGAATGTGGGGATGGGTCGGGCCGACAACCCCCTAGAATGAAAAAGGGTTGAACGGGGTGGCGATATGGCAACGCGGAATGGGGCATTACGGGATTCGAGGTGGTACCGGTCATAGCCGACAACGCGAACCATGAAATATCGCTCACCGCCCGGTCGATATATTACGGAGGCAGCGCCCGTTCGATCTCCCTTCCCTCGTTTTCAACCCCCCCCCCCCCCATCCGTTTCAGCCCCCCCCTCAACCAGCGAACCCCTCGACTACTTCGAGGTTGGTGGCGCGTTTTCGCGCGATTCGTTTAACCGCGGACGCACGCCAACGGCATAAGCCTCCGTTGCCGCTCTCCCAACCCCCTTAATCTCACCCCCATACTCACTATTGCTTTCATACGTGGCTCTGGGGGAAAATAAGAATGCTGGGGGAAAGAAAAAAAGATTGGTGTGGCTGCGATATAAAACGGCGAGCGAGTTTCTCAATAAAATATGAAGGAAAGGGCTCGAATAGGGGGTGCCTGGAAATTGCGAAAATTCCTTTCATACGTGCCGATCCTCAACCAACGAACTTCACATGCCGAATGATCAAACTACCGATCTCATTTTTACGAACGCACGTGCACCTAAGATTCCTTCTAACTTTCGTCGAACAGAATGGCAATTAATGGCACCCCGTGAAAATCCAACGATAGCTATGCGGTTTGAGAACTTTCCCGAAATAATGGGGCAACGTTTTTTTTCACCGTCAATTCGTTTATTATATTATGTTGAGTGATATTTCGTCGGGAGAGGCTGACACTTTCTATTAATTCCATAACTTATGGCGTTTTGAAGTTCGCGGAAATACGCGACAAAATATGACCTTATTAGTCGACCCCTATATTCCGAAGTATGAGAATAATTTTGGTCGTCCGAAAACATTTGAAAGCGTTTAAATTTTGAACGCAAAACTTCCCAAACGTAGCAAACCCAAACAAACGCAAACACATAACAAGCGTCGAAATATTATATCCTATCTCCGCACAACACAAAACCCCATAACTTATGTGATTAATCGTCCGCTCAATGACCACGTACCCGGGTGTCCATTTCAGCTTTGCAGATAGAATTTATTAACTTTTTCTTTAAAAAACTATACATCTGGATCCCCGAAATTTGAGTAGTTTGACCCCCAATTTTCGTCAATTTTTTTATAATCAATTATATAATAATAGTTATTAACTATCAAACTTGAAACCTCCTTCGTTCAATAACCTGGCACGATATTGTTTATTATTTATTTAAAAGTCAAATTACCTTAATACTTTAATAGGTAGTCTCTTTAGTGTGTATAAGCCCGAGATTCATGCATAATAACTTCAGTGGGTACCCGGGTGCCTGTTTATTGAACGAAGGAGGTATAAAGTTTGATAGTTAATAACTATTATTAAATAATTGATTATAACAAAATTTGATAAAAATTGGGTTTCAAAATACTTAAATTTCGGGGATCCAGACGGTTATACAGTTTTTTTTAAAGAAAAAGTTAAGAAATTCTAGCTGCAAAGCTAAAAGTGATACCCGGGTACCTAGCCATTGACCGGACAGTTAATAGAAAATACCAGCCTCCCCCGACGAAATATCAATAGTGGTGAATTGAAACAATTCATTGTAAACTAAAAAAAATTTCATCGTTTTTCGGAAAAGTCTTCAAGTCACATAATTACCAAAACAACAACTCGTACTCTCTTTTTTCCGTTCTTGCTTCATCCCTTCATTGGTGATGGCCCCTCGTCGTGACGATCGACGAGTACCTTCGCGCCTACACTTGCTCACGCCTGGCTGACTTCACAACGACACACCTTGATGCAGTACGCTGATCTGAGCTACACGACTTATCCGAATCTCAGCAAAACCGTTTTCGCCATTTTCATGGTACTCGTGCCAATTCTGTTGCTCAACATGCTGATCGCGATGATGGGCAACACTTACGCCCACGTCATAGAGCAGAGCGAAAAGGAGTGGATGAAACAAGTACGAAATACGTTTCTAAATCTAGACATTTATGCATAATAGCGTTCTTTTTTATAAATGCTTTCGAGTGATCATTCGGATCATTCCTATTATTTTTATGAATAAATACATTTGTTACGAATACAAAATGATTTTTTTACGTTCATTAATTAAGTATACAATAATTACATAAATTTGTTGAAATGACACATTAAAAAAAGGTCCTGTATGATGTTCCCGATTGCGACCGCAATTTTGATGTGGAATAAAAATTTCAAAAAGAATATTAATCTGTAGGAAAGCCGCTATCGCGCTATGGAGGTTTTATTTTTAATTTGACAAAATAAAAAAAAAATTAATTAAACAAAAACTATCGAATTTGGCCCTTGTCGACAGTTTTTCGTAAAAAAACAATAGGAAGATAAAAAAAAAACTTTCATAGCGCGACAGAGGATGACGTTAAAAATGTTTGCTCAAAATTGGAAATAAATACTTTCAAAACTCTTCGTTTGAGAGTTGAGTCCGTTTGAGTCCGTTTTGAAAAACACCATGCCAAGAAAAACGCGTTTAAAGATTGTAGTCCTGCATAGTTCCGCTCCGTTCCCTTTCTACAAGAAACGCTGTAGCGACCGTATTCATTTTAATTTCGATTGAAAAATTTGAGAAAATGTTAGAACAGTGTATACTATACGATAATATAAAAAAAAAAGATTGTTTGAAAATTTTACACCTAAACCATCCCTCAAGAGCGATTGTTCGAATTAAAAAAGTCTTCAGTTTGGGTTCATCGTTTGTAGTGGGCAAAAATCGTCGTTTCCCTCGAGCGTGCGGTCTCCCAAAAAGACGCTCACAATTATCTTCAAGAGTACAGTATCAAGCTCGGACCTGGCGACGATCCGAACAATCCAGCCTCGGAACAACGTGGAGTGATGGTCATCAAGAGTAAATCTAAAACGCGAGCTAGACAGCGAAAAGGAGCTGTAGCCAATTGGAAGGTACATCCTGAAACATTTTGAGAGCAAATTACTTATGAAATTTGCTTTCAAAATAAAACATCCCATTGAAACATCCTCAACAATATTTAAAAGAAGGCTGAAAAAAGAAAATGGGATCATCCGAATTAACATGATGCTAGCAAAACGAGTGGACGGCATTCCCGAGCATTGCTAATAATCGTAGCACGAATAGAATGCAGGCGTGATACCGTTGTTCATATTTCATATTCATTCCTGTGGATTTTCAGCGCGTGGGTAAGGTGACGATAAACGAGCTCAGAAAACGAGGAATGACCGGTGAAGAATTGCGTTGCATAATGTGGGGTCGTGCTTCGTTCTCAACCCCCGTCAGAGTCAGGTAGGCCAAAGAGATGTGGCATCATCAATTTTATTAAGAGTGCCAACACTTTACAAGAGTGGATCAAAGAATAATGATTGGCTGATCACGCGATATCAATGACGAGGATACTCTATATTTTGCCTCAAGTATATTCACAAAATCTTATTTTGTAAGACTTTATTTTTTTATACGCTTACGTCAGACGAAAGTTCGATCGGGTCTCCCGGCAACTTTGATTCCACCATCCTTTTGTTCTCTTCGTATCTTTTACATGGTTTTTTTTGTTGTTATTTTTGTTTTATTCCACTGTACAATCAGCCCAAACATCGGTGAACTGGAAATGGGAGCGACGAGCGGAGTTTCCGGAGGTTTCGGTGACGCCCTGACCGCGGCTCTAGACGTCATGGTCTTTGCCCACGACATCGACCTGACCACGGTGACCGAGAGAATACCAACTACGGACTCTGCGACCAAAGCGGCAAAGTCAGAGCAGCAACGGCAGCAATATCACCAGACCAAAGTGGCTCCTACGTCCTCCTCGCTTATCCAACCACCGCCACCAAAATCTTCTCAGACCTGCTTACAAACGACTCCTTCCGAAAATCACGACTTGGCACGAGCTGAGATATCCGGATTGACGGAAGATGGAATGAAGAGATGCCAAGTGGACGCTACCACCGGTGAGTACTTTCGGAGACTTTCGAATCCTAGCTTATATTTACATACGGTTATCACGTATGTGAAAACTTTCAAAGTGTTCGTCCTAACTTTTTATCTTGCACGGTTAAAATGTTGATAGATTGGGTAAAAAGCGGCTTTTTTCTTTTTTTCTTTTAGATTACTACACTTTAGGAGTACATTGAAAAAACAGAACAATTAAGGAATAATCGAGATATACCTTTATTACTTACTCTGAGTACCAATTGATCACCTTCAAAGCCGTTTTCTCATTTTGTCGACTGTCAAATCAACAGAATTCCTTTATCGAAAAGTCTCGTTGAGACAGACGGGGATCGGATACCTCCTAGGTATATATGTAGATTTATAGATTGGGTATAACGCCATTTTTGTTCAATTTGATGATTACACTTTAAGACTACACTGAAAAATAGAACAATTAAAGAATAGTAATACCTTTATTGCTTTCTCTGAGTATCAATTGATCATCCTGAAGGTCGTTTTGTCCTTTCGTCGATTGTCAAATCGAAAGAACTCCTTTATCGAAAGTTTCGTTGAGACTGACGGGGATCGGATACCTCTCTGATTTATACTCCTTCAAGAGTGTTGTTTCGATTCCTGGGCAGGAAAGGTTACCCGAATGTTGACCAAAAAAGGGAAAAAATTAGAGCTCACAGATGTGCGTCCGGATGAGTATGGGTTCGTGTGTGTACAGGTTGGTGGTTGATTGTATTGGAAGAACGGAACAAACTCGACCATCCGTTACAGGGAATCCCATCAGCGAAAAGGCCCAGGAGCCACAGCAGATGGGAAAGAGGAGCGACATCGACGACGTTAGCTGTAAAAGAATGAACGTTCAAGTCGAACCGAATCAGCCTCTATCGTTGACCGAGGCAACGGCATCGAAGAACCGTGGGAGGAAAACCGAGATCGAGAATCACGATCCTTTATTGGATCTCGTAATCGCATCTGAGAGCCCGACTTCCCAACAAGCGACCCTCCTCAAAATGGCTGCCGAAGCAGCTAGAATATCGTACGAGACAGTGACCACATCCAAAACCTCAATCGTCCCCCCAAACATAACCCTCCAGGACTCCCAGCTTCTCGAGAAATTGAGCGGCCTTGGTGCAGTCATACCGGATTCCATGATGCCCAATTATAAACCGGAAATCACGAACCCAAAGAAGGAGAAAACGTATCTGATAGAATTCAGCGATAATGATCTTTGTACAAGTAAGTTTCGTTACTGTGTTATTGATCCAATTTTCATCGAGTCACCAAATTCAAACAAACCCAATTGCGATCCATAAATGACAATGCCGAAAAGGAAGGAGAACAGGTATTTTCTTCAATCGAACGAAAAAGATCTTTGCGCAAGTGATCTCGACTCAATACCTCGTGATTCGTCCCACATTTCATCGAATCAGCCTTCATCAGCATTCGATCATTGATTTGGAATCAACATTGACAAAAACCCAAACAAATCTAAACAGCCCCAAACATGGACCGGTTTTCGATCTGGAATATTAATCATCAATGCATGAGTAACTGAATTTTTAGATTGGAACGGAATGATCTTTGCGCAAGTAATCGCGACCCAATACCTCGTGGTTGTCCCACATTTCATACTCATCGAATCAGCCTTCATCAGCATTCAATCATTGAGTGGAATCAACATTGGAAAAACCCAAACAAACCCAAACATTGGCTAGCTTCCGATCTGAAATATTAATCGATAGCGTATGAGCAGTGTATTTTTGAAATGATCAAATGAGGAATTTCTGACCATTCCTCTCAGATGACAGTCTCCTGGGGACCGAAGCCAGATTACGGAGAATCCGTTCGGCGAGCGTAAGACTGTCATCATCGTTGATAGACAAAAGCAGATGCCAACGGGCAAGCGATGCAGCAACGAAACGTACCGACGAGGACGTTACGTCGTCGACATCGACGGATGAATCGGGAAATCGTCCGAATCGTCCATCGACGACCAACGGCCTCGTTATCAGGTCTCCGAAAAACGACAACGTTGCGGAAATGCCAGCTGTCGCCTCGGCGAATGAATCAAAGAACGACTGTGCGAAAACGAGTTCTAGATGTGTCACGGTCAATCAAGAAATAGGATCTGCCGAAAAGACCAAAAAAAGTAATAAGCGGCGCCCTAAAACCGCGAAAAACAGGTAAAAATTCGTTTCAATCCACCTAGGAATGATTTCCCATAGGAGTGTATCACCTCATGATCAATATGGCAACTTTTATTCTTTGATACGAAAACAAAATTGACCGGGTTTTTTTCACCTACTAGTGACATTTTCACTCTATTTTCCTCAACGATATGCCAGCGAAAATTAAACGTCCCCCCTTCATTGAAGGTTTCCACATGTCCGATTATCTTTTCATTAACAACTTCAGCTCTGTACAACCTGAAGGATTAGGCAGTCCAAATACTCGATTATCGATATTAAAGCCCTTCAGAATATTAATCATTGCTGGACCAATGGTGCTTAAGGGGTCACATCTGTCCAAGACACCCAAAAAACATCAATCTTTTTTCAAAGGATACTCTTATTGCAAATGAATCGTATTTTCTCAAGTACATGTACATATATATAATAAGAATACAAAAATGATGATAAATCACATAAAATAAAATTGAATAAACGAAGAATAAAATGAAAATATAAAAAGTAAATAAATAGAATTCGCAAAATAAGTACTATTAGTGTTTCGCGAATTTTATTTATTAAAATGTATTATAGTTGATCATATTAAAAATGTATTATATTTTATTTATTTTATGTTATTTTATTGGTTCCAGATTAAGCGAAAACAACCACGTAAATTCAGTGCATTCGCAGCTTTTTGCGATCGTACATTTTTAAATAGAAGGTGAGGGTGGGGGGAAGGGGGGTGAAAACGCTTTAGAAAAGAAACGCGGAATGTGTGGAAGAAATAAGTAGAAAGGGAGAGGAACGAGCAGCCAGAGGCGGAGAAAGGACGAAAAAAAGTTAGGGATAAAAACGCGAGGCTCTTTCGTTGAGTTCTCGGTCAAATTGCTGTGGGCACTGCCCACTGTGCTTTTATCCATCTGCACAGCCCACCACCCGCAAGACCTAGTTTTTTTTGCCTAGCAAAAACTATTCCAGCGATATCAAGTCAACCCAGTTGAAAAACGAAACGACACGAAAAAAAAATCAATAATGCTGAATAGGTATCGGCCTACCTATATATCTTTTCCATTCCGAGTTTCTTTGACACCCCTTTTCCGCCATCGAACGATATCTTTTGAACGTAGCGAGTTTCCATGGCCCTCTTTCATGATAAACGGTACGAAAATGGCACAATTTCATTAATGATTCATGGCTGATTGAACGAGACTCTCTTTGACTTTAACAAGCTCGAATAAAGAGTAAACAACAAAACGAAATAATAATAATAATAATAATAATAAAAGGTGACATTGCATCTATATCTTTATTCGTACAACAATGAATTAAACGACGATTCAATAGGGAAAAAACGAACCTAAACAAACTCTTTTTCTTTGGTAATCGATCGTTTCAATGTCCGTCATTGAAATGGATTGGCTTTTAGAAAAAACAGTCGTACAACGATGTTTTCTGTTTTGACACAAAATGCCAAAAATCTTTCTGATGGGTAAATGGGGATTTCAGCAAATATAGAATAGTCAGATAATCTTGTCAACCAAGATACGATCGTATTCCAATCCACAACAATCCAGAATGATTGTGTACATTAGTAGCTTTTTCGAAAAACGGACACGATTTTTCCCCCGATAAATAGCTTCATTTTATTATAGATAATAATATCATTGATGCGGAGAAGGTTCTTATCAATTATGAATATTTCTTTTTTTACCCAAACACACATTACTTATGTGGTTTTGTTTGGGTTTGTTTTGTTAAAAAAAAAACAAAAAATGGATAATCTAAAGGAATCTTCTTCCGCATCAATACTATCATTATTCATAACGAAATAAAGCTATTTATCAGCAAAAAAAAAATCGGGGACGATTTTTCAAAAAAGCCGCTAAAGTACAGGATTGCCCAATCCAGTTTTCTATCCAGCTGACTCGTCATCAGCACCTTTATCATCCACGGTTGTTTTCCTGTCAATAATTGTTGTCTCGAAAGCGTTGACCACGAGAAGGTTGATTGTCAGTAGTGTCCTTGTTGGTTGAGCAGGGTATCACCGAAGGATGGGAACGAGACGTCGGAGCGTAAAAAGCGTGATGGTTCAGGTGACGCGAGATCAGGAAGAAGAAAGAGCGATAACGGAGCGGATGAAGAGTCGAGTGGTTCGGGAACGAGTGATCCACTGGAGCCATGGAGCACCCGTGGCATCAAGGACATGAACGCTATATTGGCCTGGCGTGAAAATGGACCGGACAGTCCTTGATTAATCTTGATGAAATTTCACGGCATTATCACGGCAAATTGCATAGGCCAGGATATGGGAGAGTGAAGAAATTTCATCAGCCATTGGAGATGGACGGATGGCGACTCTTCCAGCTGTCTTTCTTCTTCAACCGTGAAACAAAGAGGATCAGTGGGGTCAACGTGTGAACGGGAGACGCTGGACGGTGTTGCCGGATCGTTGGTTGGATACCGGACCAACGGCGATGCAAGAAAGGGACGGGAACATCGAACAAAACAGCATGCGCAGTCCGAACGAACAGAGATAGATATCTGGAGAGCAGAAAAGAAGGATAAAGGATCACCGAGGAAAATCGGAGGCGAAGCCAAACGTTGGGGGAAAGCTTGTGGATGTTTACTGGAGGATTTTCACCCTCCCGGTTGCAACGGACATTGGGGGGGGGGGGGGGATTGATGACTCAGTGTCACGGCCCATCTTTGTTTACAGAAAATTGTACATATGAGATACGTTGCAAGTCGAGTAAAAACACGAATTCACTTATCGTCAGCAGTCGCAAGCATTGAAAGTCATCGACAAGCATCTCAGACCTGTCACTTGATCTTTGTAAACTTTCGTCTCTTTGATCTTTCTGAAAGGCTACCCAAAGCCATGTCACGCCGTTCAGATATTACTCCGGTATCGATCAAATTCGGAAAATACTCCAGCCGGGAACGAATCCTAAAAAGCAATTGGATCCCAACGCTCAGTAAAGCTTGACTCCTCGCTGTGTACAGCCAGCAAGAAATAGCTATAAATCGGACAAAGAAAAGGATTTTCGGTGGAAAGAATGAGCGACTCTTGTATCGAGGATATGAACTGGCATGTTCGCCAGTACACGTTGGTCCGCTTCATGGAGTTTGCACGAAAAAGCTTTGGGTCAAAGAGGCCGATAAACCACCGCGAACAATGACTGCTGTTGGTCAATCCTCGTTTTCCCTTTAAGGCCCCTCGAGTGGGGGAGGGGGGGGCGTTGAATGGAAAGCACTGGCTGAAAGTGCGGGCTTAGGCGAAAATATAAGGATTCCCATTGACCCTCGTTCACGATTCTAAGTGCTCCTTTTGAAGATCAGTGAGAAAATGATTCTCACTCGTTCTCTGCTGGATACTTTGGGCAATCCTGATCCCTCTTTATTCATCTTTTAAGAGGAGCTTCGAAAAACTGTCCGTTGTGACTTGTATCGAAAGGAACGCTAAAAATAAAGCAATTGTGATGATCCTAGGTCCAATCGTGGTGTCATTTTCTTTCTGGATACACGTACCGAGTGGTTGATTGGCTGTTTATTGCTCCTTTTTTCAACGATTTTTATTGATGTCCGAATAAATCCAAGCAATGATTTAATAGCCTTACGAGTAATTTTCACTTTCAATGAGAAATGTGTTAAATCGATTCCTAATGAAAAATTACAATGTACCTAATGAAAAATTCATAACAGCAATCAACGTCAAAGAGACAGCTACTTCGGACCAGTTTGGATTTAGACCAGTCTGGGGTCCGCAGTTAAATATACTAATAGAGTATTTTGTAGCCGAATATAAAAATAACACTGTTCATATCAATTGCTTTAAATAATTCACAATCAATCGAAGTGAGGTTGTTCGGATTAATTTCAACCTTAATAAATTCACAAAGCTCAGATTCTAAAAAAGAACTTTTGGACTGCAGATAGTATACATGTAGAAAATGAAACGTGTAGGAACGTTTCTACAATTAGGAATTACGATATGTCGAATCATCTTTTCATTTACAACTCCAGCTCGATCCGACTCGCAGCATTGGGCAACAGTTCTATTATCGATATTAAGTTTTTTTGGCGTCGAGATTTTCACTGCTGGAATATTTAAAATATTCTATGCAATTAGCATGAAAAACTTTCGAAAAACATTTTAAAAGCTGATTTATGTACGGCCCAACTGTGGTGTCCACAAAAACGAGGAGTATTTAGAGATTCCTTATGATACGTCTAAACCGTCACTGCCTCAAATAAGAAAAAGATATAATCATCGTTATGAAAAAAAATCCTGCAGAGCCACGTACGTTTTCCTTTTATTTAAAAATAATAAATGACCATTCCAACAAGAATGGCTACTTACACTTACTCACCCTTAATTTCTTTTCCATATCTATCAAGGGTATACAAATGTTCAACCCTCTTTCCCTCCAGCATTAGGGCTCTAAGGTCCTCAACAAGAGCTTCTTCCATTCCCCTTTTATTAATTCATTTTTTTTCAAATAAAACAAATTGTTGCGTCACGTTTTTGTGACCGGGGATTGCCTTATTCAGGAAGAAATCCTCTTTTGACGTCACGTAAAGGATGAGGACCGACGAGAATGCGGTGGAGAGAGGGGGAAGGAAAAAAGAGGACAGGAAAAGGAAAAGAGGCGAGGGATTTGGAAAAGTATACAGGTAGAAGGTGAGAGAGGTGGGGGTTGAAAAGAAACAGAGGGAGAGAGAGAACGTGGTTTTGGTTTATTTGGATTCCTTCTCGTGGGGGAAAACTGGAGAGAGGGGGGAGTCAAAGAGAGGAACGAAAATGAAAAAGGGATGAGGGGTTGGAAAAAGCACACAGGTAAAAGGTGAAAGAGGTGGTGGTCGAATAGAAAGATTGATTGATTCATTCAGTGTTTATTTATTGATGCCCTGGTAATTACCATGGGGCAAATTTTACCTACATGTTACAATAGTGTAATATATTTTATAATAAATTAATATCTTATTCACAAGGAATATAATAATAAAAGTGATGCAAGGTAAAGTAAAGTAAGCAATAATACCGAGTAATTTTAATATAACAGAACTTAATGCTAAATTGATACAATTGTAGTGGAGTTTTTTATATTTTTATTCTGGGAAAGAGAGAAAAAGAGAGAGAGAGAGAGGAAACATGGTTTGGGTTTGTTTGGGTTCCTCCTCGTGGGGAAAACCTGCAGAGCGACAGGGGAGAAGGAGTAAAAGAGCGAAGAGAAAAAGACAAAGGGACGAGGGGTTGGAAAAACTACGCAGGTAATGATGAGAGGTAGAGGTCGAAGAGAGAGAGAGAGAGAGAAAAAGATATTTGTTTTATACTCTAAGACGAAGGTCCCCGAAGGGCCCTGTGCTCTTCGAAAGGAGTTGAACGAAAAAGGGAGCGAGAAGGTAGGATCGAAATTCGATTATGTCGTCGAAGCTTTATCCGTAATGGAGTAGCTCGCGAACTTATGGAAAGTGTAAGTTAAAAATGTATTTCCTAGCTCCGATTGCCATTTACGGAGGACGCCGTGATATGTCTTCGTCATCCTCTTCCTCCCGGGGGAAGGGTGGATCGCGGAATAGGAAGTATGGGAGAAGGGGGTTATTTTTTTTGTTCCTTTCATCTACATTTTTTCCTCCCTTTCGCTCGTGCGAAACGAGAATCCGGTTTGAGTTCCAAAGCAAGGTCCAGAGTCTCCCGTTTCTCATCTCTCGTTTATCTCCTTCTCTCTCTCTCTCTCTCTCCCTCTCTCT